>BQNB010124273.1:3784-19964 GCA_026074375.1 Tanacetum coccineum
TTTCTTGATTCTAAGCTTGTAGACCTATATCATAAAGATACTAGATCAGATTTACCAAAGTAAATGATCCTTTAGTGTACACTGTTGGGTTTCAGAAGTTTCTACAACTTAGTGTTGCTACTTATACAAGTTACTACTGCTAGTTCTACTTAGTGCTGCTGGTGAAGATTGTTAAAGATTCAAGAAAATAGACTAAGTAGTTAGTACTATTAGTTATAAATAGTTAGTACTGCCAGTACATTGTTAGTACTGTTAGTATAGTTAGTACTGTTAATGTAATAGTTAGTGCTGTTAGTTATACTATTAGTACTGCTTATGTGATATGCATGAGATATATTATGAATAGATATGCATGATCACTTAACGCGTTTTGTAAAGCCTATTAGGGTTTTCCTTGGTGTATAAAAGGAACCTTACGACACTAATTAGAGACACAAGTCTCTCACAAATATTCATAGTTAGTAATCTATAACCTAGCAGATTAATAGTAATCAAAGTTATGTTTTATTTATTGTTCCTCTTAGCAATATAAGTTAGTTTCCGCATAACTTATATTGTTCATAGTCATTGTTTCTCTTGTAGTTAGTTTGGATTTATCCAGATTGGCTACCACCCTTAACAGGCTAGAAAGATCTTATCAGATTGGGATCCACAAGTGGTAAAAAGACACTTTTTTGATGGGTTTTTTGCAAAAAAATCTTGTACAACTAGTGTTACTAACCCTATAGGAACAAGAAAAATGAAAAATTTAAGGTTTTTAAGCCAAAAAATTTAAAACCAAGATTTTGTTCTTTGTAAATGTTTTCGAACATAAAATTAACAAAAATGATATTTTTCTTGATTCTAAGCTTGTACACATATATCATAAAGATACTAGATCAGATTTACCAAATTAAATGATCCTTTAGTGTACACTATTGCTTCGAAAACAAAGAAAAATGTGAAGTAAAGGATGATTTTTGCGAGTAAAAACACACGAACCAAAAGATAAACACAATAACTAAACACACCAATCCATAGCTCTTGATACCAATTGAAGAATATGAGTAATCTTTGAAATACAAGCAAGAACTAGAGAGAGAAAGTGGGAAGGAATGATGTATTTTCTAGCAAGAGAAAGAAAAGAACATAAAAATGCATTAAGTGAAAATGAAACATACAACCAACCAGCCACCTCTCCAAGGCATGGAGAGGTGTATAAATACTCTTACATGGCACGTGGGCTTGGGCTTGAATGGGTTTATCCATGGGCCTTAGCTAACTAACTATGTAAGTTTCCAAAAATTACTTAACGAGCTAACGACTATTATCTATGGAAGTGACCGACACTTTCGTGTTCCTAACAGTGTTCTTCCTAGAAGTAGTGTTTGAGGTCAGAGAAGAATTTGTTCTTTTGTTGGTACGTCATCCCTTTTGGTATAATATGAGCTACCAAGTAGTTTGCAAAATATGTGAACCATGGTTCATCTTTAGTGTTGATTTCTATAAGGGTCTCTCCAGGAAAGTTATCATCCACTTCACTGTCATCGCTTGTTTCATCATTTTCAGTTCAGGATAAGTGGTCGGCAGCGACATTTTCTGTACCTTTTCTATCCTTGATTTCTATATTAAATTCTTGTAAGAGTAGTATCCAACGAATAAGACGGGGTTTTGCATCTTGTTTCATGAATAAATGCTTTAGATCTGAATGATCTGTGTGAACAATAGTTTTTGACAGAATAAGATAGGATCTAAATTTGTCAAATGCAAAAACTACAGCCATAAGTTCTTTTGCGGTTACGGTGTATTTTTGTTGAGCGTGATTAAGAGTTTTGCTTGAGAAGTAGATTGGGTGAAAAATTTTACCATCTTTTTGACCTAAGACAGCTCCAACTGCGAAATCACTTGCATCACACATAAGTTCAAATGAAAGATTCCAGTTTAGGCTTACGATCACAGGAGCACATGTGAGTTTCTCTTTCAACAATTCAAATGCTTTTTGACATTCATCATCGAATTCAAACAGAGTATCTTTTTCAAGCAGCTTAGTTAGAGGTTGGGTAATTTTTGAGAAATCTTTAATGAAACATCGGTAAAAACGTCATGTCCAAGAAAGCTTCTAACACCTTTGATATTAGTAGGGGGTGGAAGTTTTGAGATTACGTCGATTTTTTCTTTGTCGACTTCAAGTCTTGCGCTAGACACCTTATGTCCAAGAACAATTCCTTCTTTGACCATGAAGTGACATTTTTCCCAATTAAGGACAAGATGAGCATCTTTACAATGCTGGAGCATTTTATCAAGGTTGTTTAGGCATTTGTCGAAAGAGTCTCCAAAGACGGAGAAATCGTCCATGAATACTTTGACGGATTCTTCGATCATGTCGTGAAAGATTGTCAACATGCATCTTTAGAATGTAGCTGGGGCATTGCATAGCCCGAAAGGCATTCGCTTATAAGCGTATGTTCTGAAAGGACATGTGAATGTTGTTTTTTCTTGATCCATAGGATTGATAGGAATTTAAAAATATCCAGAAAAACCATCGAGGAAATAGAAATATTTATTTCCTGCGAGTCTTTCTAACATTTGATCCAAATACGGCAAAAGGAAATGATCTTTTGCGGTTGTTTCATTGAGTTTACGATAATCGATGCATACTCGCCAACCCGTGACGGTTCTTGTTGGGACAAGTTCATCATTTTCATTGGTTACAACTGTAATACCACCTTTCTTTGGTACACAGTGAATATGACTAACCTAAGGACTATCGGTAATTGGATAAACAATACCGGTATCCAAGAGTTTAACGATTTATTTTTTAACAACTTCTTGCATGTTTGGATTTAACCTTCTTTGTTTTTGGGCAACTGGTTTCTTGTTGTATCTTGTGTTTACAGAATGATGGACAAATACCAGGAATGTCTGTCGTCTTCCAAGCAAAGGCTTCCTTATGTTATTTGAGGACGGATACAAGTTTGATTTTGTTTTGAGCAGAGAGTTTAGATGATATGATCACAGGAAGAAAAGATGGTTCTTCCAGGAATACATATTCCAAATTATCATGAAGAGGTTTAAGTTCAAGATTTGTAGGAGGTTCTTCGAGAGATGTTTTGATTTTATAATCGGTGTTGATGGTGATTTTCTCGAATGGTGGTTCTTCGGTATCGGATTTAGATTCATAATTTTCATCGGTAGTCATTGCCATGAATTCATCGAATTCAGAAAAGATTTCTTCTTCAAGAAGGGTTCCTTCGATGGAATGGAGGATTTTGCTTCCTTCGTCTAGAAGAGCGTCGAAATCTTCTTCTAAGATTTCATCGATAACATCGATACTAAAACATGTATCATCGTTTGAGTAAGAGTGTTTCATCGCAGAGTCGCTATTAAAGATCATTCGTTCAGTTCCAACTCCAAGATTGAGTTGTTTCTGTTTAACTTGAATAACTGCATCAGCAGTGTGAAGAAAGGGTCGTCCCAAGATGAGGGGAACTTTGCTGTCTTCTTCCATTTCGAGAATAACGAAATCAGCAGGAAAAGTGAATTTACCAACTTCAACGAGCATATTTTTAGCTATTCCAACAGGGTATTGGAATGATCTGTCGGCTAATCTTATGCTCATTTTGGTAGGTTTAAGATTTTCAAGAGATAGTTTTGCATATAATGAATACGGCATAAGGTTAATGCTAGCACCAAGATCGGCTAAAGCATTGCAGTAGAAGGTTTTGTTGAAATTACATAGAATAAGGAAACTTCCTGGGTCTCTGAGTTTTGGTGGAACTTTATTTTGGATCATCGCTTAGGAAAGCGGCAGAAATTTGTTCGATTTTATGTTTGTTGCTTATGAGTTCTTTGAGGAATTTGCCATAGTTAGGCATCCCTGATAAGACGTCGACAAGAGGTACGTTGATTCGGACGGCTCGGATCATGTCAAGGAATTTTCCGTATTGGGCCTCCATTTTTTATTTTCTTAGCCGTTGAGGATACAGAATTTTTGGTTTGTATGGTTTGGGTAACGGTGTTTCTTTGACTGGTTTTGTGGGTTGAGTTTTTCGTTGTGGTGTAGGTTCATCGTCTTCATCATCGCTATCGAAGTTGATATGGTTTTTAGAATTATTCTGTTGATCATTTGGGTTATCTGGTGGATCATAAGATTTACCACTTCTTGTGAATACGGCATTCAGATGCTCATTACGAGCTTGCGGTGGTTGGTAAGCTTTAGAGTTGCTACCTCATGGGGTTGGTTGAGTGTTACTAGGAAGAGATCTAGAAGGTCAACAATATTGCTTGTTAGCTAGTCTATCGAACTTAGATTCGAGGTTTTGGATTGAAGCTTGATGATTTTTGGCTACTGTTTCGAGTTGAATTTTGAGGTCCATGAATGTTTCTTTGATAAAAGCGTTGGTTGATTGCTGAGATTTCATGAAATCATTGAATTGTCTTTGAAGATCGTACGGTTTGTCATCGGTGTTGGATCGGTAGTTATCTCGATTGTAATCATTACGTCCGCTTGAACGCCAATTATCGCGATTAGAGTCTCGATCGCGGTAATCATTGTAAAAACGAGTCTTACGGAAAGTTTGCATGAATTTAGCTTCTTCTTCACGAGACATAGGTATGTCATCATCGTTAAGATTGGGTATTGGTTGTTTAGCATGCGATTGGAGTTCTTTGTACTGAGCATCCATTTTTATGGTCATGACATCCATTCGGGCCATAATTTTGTCAGTGTCGGTATTACTGCTACCTTCATCGGCGAAAGCAACAATTTTCTTAAGAGATGATTTGGTTTTTTGATTTTTAGCCCAATCGAGCTTGAGTAAGACTTTGTCTTCGAGAAGCTGAAAACTTGATTTGGTGTTTTATAGAGAAAAATGCCACCAGCTGCGGCATTTAGAACTTCTTAGGTTATTTCGCTGAGACCATGATAAAAGATTTTGATGATATTGCCTTTGGACAGAATATGACCATGGAAGTTTCGGAGCATTTCCTTCATACGAAGCCAAGCATCGGTTAGAGATTCGTTTTCATGTTGAGAAAAGGCTTGAATTTCTCCGAGGAGTCGGTCGAAAAGAGCTGGGGGAAAGAATCGGCTAATGAAAGTAGTTTGAAGTTCATCCTACATTTTTATAGTTCCTTCGTTGAGTTCGTCCAGCCATGTTTTTGCTTATCCAGTGAGTGTAGGGGAAACATCATCAGGCGGACAGCTTCGTTCTTGGTATCTATGTATTTAAACATATCGCATATTCTGAGGAATTCATGAATTTGTTTATGAGGATCGGTTTTGGAATCACCATCAAATTGGTTTCCTTTGACGATAGTCAAGTGGTTACATTTAATAGCAAATTCGTTAGCGGTTTCAGGAATAGTGATTGTAGAACCGGGAGTCAGAGCGACAACACGGTCGGCAGCCCACATGGGTTCATCATCCACTGGATCGTAATTTCGAGAAATATCAAGAAAGCGACGGAAGTAATTGATGTTGAGAATTAGTGGATAGACAATTCTCGGGTGTTATGGTGGATTGTTTCTTTGATCGTATGGAACTCTTCTATTTTGTCGACGAAGTCTTCGATTCAAAGTGCGTTTAGGTGCAGGTAAAGGTTCAACAAGTTCAGAATTAGAAGCATGTGTATGCATCCAAAGGAGAAAAACTTTTTGGGTCAGTTTGCTAGAAAACTGTACGGCGATTTTTGAAAAAAATGAGGAGTTAAAGTAATTTTCCAGAGTTGACTACATAATAGCTTAAAAATCCCCGGCAGCGGCGCCAAAAACTTTGATGTGTTTCAAAAGCTTTAAATTTTTAATGACTGAAAATACCAATTTTATTATATGGAAACACACGGGTAAAAGTATAACCCACGTATGTAGTATAATCTTTTAGGTAAGACCAGGTCGTCCACAGGGATTTGAGTAGTATTCAAATAATCAAAAGAGAATAGACTTTAACAATTTTGTAAATAACTTTTTACCAGTGATAATAAAGATCACTACTCGGATAGTTGAAAATAATTCATAAGTGTTGGAAATGATTAAGACCTCGAAGATGGAACCTTTAACTTATAAAAAGGATTCCTCGTCAGAAAACGTTTTCACAAATTAACTTGATTAACTCAAGACTTATATTTAGTTAACTAGACCAATTGTGTCACTCAAATAATCTAGTTTCTAATATATCAAAGCTTATTTTGTTTATCAGTTTACGAAAGTGGATTTCTCTACACAGACAATAAAGATCATAGACAAATCTTTCAAACCACATAGATCATAATGAGTCTTTCGACCTATACCGATATGATTATATAAAGATCATAGACAAGTCTTTCAAACCAAAACTGATAAGATAGGATATAATAGGTTCGCAACATAAGCTTGAGATTAAAAAGATCACGATCATACCAAACACTTATTCATTATCATAACATCATCGAGTAGTCATGAGAGATTTAGCCTCTCATGGCTAAGGAGTTCATAACATAACTTGATTCGATAACAAACATCATTCTTTTACTAAACTAGTATGATGTTCTTCGTTGTTCTTGGTGATTTTATCTTGATTCTTCAAAGGATATGATGTTTATGCTTGGAGAATGCTTGGAAAGTGCTTAGGACTTCATAAGGGGGATAAGTGTGTATATGAGTTGAAGAATGGATGGGGGATGATTGAAGGATGAATACTTAGTTGTTTGTAAGTGTGAGATGGATTGAAATATGTGAAATTCATCCTCTATTTATAGGCTGAGTGAGGGGTGAAAGTGCGACGCATAAAGAAATTTGTGCAGCGTACTTGGTGATTAAATGCAAAGGGAATTAAATGTTTATTGGAGAAGTGTGGCGCACAAAGGAATTTGTGTGGCGTACTTAGGGAGTTAATGCAGTAGCATTTATGTTTTCATTTATTCTTCAATGTTAGATGAAAAGTGCGGCGCACAAAATACTTTGTGCGGCGTACTTATAGAGTTAATGCTGAATGTGACTAAGTCTTTATTTCCATGACTTTAAGGATAAGTGCGGCACACAATAGGTAAGTGCGGTGCACATTTGCACTTTAGGCTTGATTCTTTATCTCTTCTTGTATATTGTGTTCCCGAAGTGTGTAGGTACTCGATCTTGTTGTGTTTGAGCTCAAGATATCTTCAAGTGAACATGCACATATTTCATGCTATTAAGTATCGAAAGTTCACGAGAAATGATTAAATATAAACAAATAACGCCACCAAAAACATGTATAATTTGGGCGTTATCAAATCCCTTCACACTTAGCTATTGCTTGCCCTCAAGCAATCAAAGCAAGAAAATAAAATCATTTATCGTGACGTGGAGAAAATTTAGATTTTACAAGTGTTTACAAGTTTAGATAACTTTTCAGGCATAGACATACAACATAGCACCTCACATAGGGAAATGTGTTTGATTTAGAATTCACTCAGGCCACTCAGATAGGTTTTATATATATTTTTGGGCTGAGATGGGATGATATAGGACACTCCTCTCCTTCTGGATCCTTCTTTTTCTTGCTATAAATAGAGCTCAATTTCACACAGAGAATATATCCAGCTTAGTGTAGTTTTTAGTAGCTTTTAGTAGTAATTTAGCTTAAAGTTTAGCTTATTGTATTTTCTTTTGTATTTTCTTTTTAAAAAAACTTGTAATCTCTTTTATCATAAATTCAGATTACTTTTATAGTGTTTTGAATTATGTCCTTACTTCAATTCAAATTCGTTTAAGATGTGTTTTGAATAATCTCAATAAGCTCTCATTTTACTAAATAAGCTAATACTTATTCAGTTAAGCTAGCTTATAGCTTAACTAAATAAGCAGTTCACTCAAATCCACTCAAAATAACTGAATAAGCCACTTGGAAGATAAGCCAGAAATGGAAGGGCTTATAGGGCTTATTCAGAGTTTATTCTTTAAGCTAGCTTGTAGATAAGCTCTTAAGAGCATTTATATGTCCTTGTTTAGAGCAAAGGACTTGGTATGTTCTCAATTCTCTTTTTAGCTTAATTTCTATACTAGCTTATTAATCTGCTTATACTTAGCTTATTGTTGCTTAAATGTGCTTAATCTGTCTTATGTTAGCTTATTATGTCTTAAATAACTAGCTTGCATCATTACATTTAGTTTAATTTGAGCTTTAGTTTAAACTGCTCATTAAGTAGTAAAAGTCGCTTATTAGTGTAGCTTAATGTTGAGTGCTTTTTTTTCCTTAGTTAATGCTTATCTATCCTAAATATGCCAAGAACTTAATCTGTTTTAGCATTTCATAGCTCAACTAGTTCTGTTTTGGTTTAAAAAAGGCTTTTAGAGATTTAAAGGAGTGTTTGGGATAAGAATTTTTATATGGTAAAAAGATGTGTAAACTGTTTTTGGAACTCAAATAGGTTTTCATAAGCTTAAATTAAGTCTCAAAGCTAGTATTCATTAGCTTAGAATAAGTGTAGTTAAGTTTGGTGGTTTGTTTAGTCAAAAATCCAAGTCTGCTAGTCCAAAGGATCTCAAATCTGTTTAATGGTTGAATTCTTTAAAGGTGAACTTTAGGTGTAGTTTTTGTAATCAAAATGGATTTCAAAATGCATCAATATGCATCTGTTTTGAGATATTGGTTTTTGAAATAGCCTTTTTCACACTTTAGATCAAAATTCAGTCGAAGTAAACCTAAGTTTGTTAGCTTGTTCTTAAGTGTCTTAAGTTGCAGTTCATTTGAGCTTATATTCTAGCTGAATTTTGATTTATTTTGGTTGTATCTAGCTTATTATAGTCCGTGTTCAATCCGTTTTAAGTTTTTTTAAGTTTGGTAAAAGTGGTTTAGAGTCTTAGTTTTAAGCTTCAAATAGTCTTTTCAATCCAAAAAGCCAAAAATAGTAGTTAAATCTGTCAATTTCATGTCCATTTTCTAGCTTAATCTCTTAGCCAATTTTCTTGATTCCAGCTTATTTGTGTTTTTCATGTGTCAATCTAAATCTGTTTTAAGTTTTTAAGCTTTTTCTCTTTGCTTATTTGGTTTTTATTTTTTAGCTTAAAGTTTGTCAAAAGTTCTTTTAGTCCTTGTTGAGTCAGTCTTTGTTAATCCATTATGATGTTTCCAACTTATTTGGTTTGCTTATTTCTTAGTCATTAGTGCTTATATGGGTCTAGTCTAGGGTCTGTTTTAGCTTATTTGATTTTCTTAGTGCTTATTTAGTCTAAAATGCCAAACAGTTTTAAGCAAATAAAAAAGTCTTAAAAAGCTAAACTGTCCTTTCTTTTGTGCTTTTTTCTTGCTTATTAATAAGTTTTAGCAATAAGTCATTTTATTAAAGTTGTTAGTTTTTGCTTAATCTTTAGCTTTTTCAAAAAGAAAAAAAAATATTTTTTGCAAAAAGGTAGGTCACAGGACTCGAACCTGTGACCTCCCTCACACAACACACACGTCTTACCACTGCCCTTGAGTCTTTTTCAGTTTATACTTTGCACAATTTAATTAATATACTTTGTTTAGGTTTTAGCTTATTTAGCTTATCTAACTTTCACAGCTTATTGGCTTAAGCTTTTTCATTCGTTTTTCTTTGTAAACCTTTAGGATAGTGTCTAGTATTTTTAGAAATTTTTATAAATTTTTAGGATTTAGTTTAGTATTTTTATTTTAATTTTTAGCATTAATTAGCTTTAAAAAATAGTTTTAATTAGTTTAAAAATTCAAAAAAATATTTTTCTGTTATTGAAAATTAGTTTAAGCATTTTAGTTTAAGAAATTTGCATTTTGAATTTTTAGAGTTTTATTTTGTTATTTTTAGTTAATTAGTTAGTAAATTTTCGTTATTATTTAGTTTTTAATTTGTTTTAAATGTCGTTAGATTTTTAAATTGCCTTAATTTTTAGTTTAGCGTGCCTTTATATGCTTTCCCTTTGCGTTATTAGATTTAGAATTCAAAATCCAAAATATTGATTATTCAAGCACGCGATCACGAATGGAAACAAGATTTTCAATCTTCACACTTCGTCGGGATACGACATCCGGGAGATAAAATATTGTTTGTCCTCAAGCAATTTTTATATCAAACGGGATACTCTCTATACTATTACTATTTGAGATATTTAGTTATATATTTTATTATATATATATATATATATATATATATATATTATATTATAATTTATATATATATATATATATATATATTATATATATAAATATAGATCCAATCAACCGGAATCATGTTTTTGCACCGCTGCCGGGGTAAGGGTATTATGATCTATTCAGCTGTTGAGGTTTGAAATTTTGTGCATTGATAGACCATTCCCCGTGAGTTATTGTTTTTTGTGAATATAAAATTTTTACAATTTCTATTATTTTCATTTTCTTTTTAGAAATTTATTTAAAATACAAAAATAAATTATATTTCTCGATTTATTTTTGTAGATTTATTAAAACACCAAACATACTTTTCCTAGAGTATTTAAAATACCAAAAAATTAAAAAACCAAAAAAATAAATCGCGTTGTCAATTGTTTAATCGGCTCACCTTTAGTTTAACAAACTATAATAGAGGTATAAGGAGGGTTAATCTTACGAACTTCAACCCGAAGCGCTTACCCGCTCCTCCGCTTCTTTGTGCGTTTCTAGAGAGCTACCGTGAACTTTTGACTATCGGTTCCAAAAATATTTTTCTTATTTTTCTTTTTACATATTAATATTTCATTATTTCTTTTTATTTGTTAATTTCAAAATCTAAAAATATTCTCCTTTACCCCCCTTATCCGTTTAATTCTTTATCGATATGTATTCGTTCAACCAACGTGGTTGCTTTGGGTGTGGAGGCCCGTTAGATGGTTTACTTTGCCGACGGTGTACTTGCGAGTGGTGTGAAAATAATCTTAGAAATGGATTTTATTCGTTTTGCGCTTCAAGAGCTGGAAATTCATTCGTTTATAATCAAAATCCGAATTCTTTCAATGATCTTCCAAACGTTTTCACTCACTCTCCACAGCCCCAGTACGAGACATACTCGTGTGAGTTATGTGGGAACGATTCTCACTATGGTTTTGATTGTCCACCACGGTTATCGCTTGTCTATGAGAAGGAACCGTGCTACAATCAAAACTTTGGTGATAATTATTATCCACAAAATTTACCGAGTTTTCCACAACAATATCTTTGTTGTGAAAACTGTGGGGGTCCTCATGCGAATTTTCAGTGTCAACCGAGGAATCAGAACTTCTATGAGCCTAATCTTTGCTATAATTCCAACTCTTTCAGTTTTGACCAACCCCCGTAGACATCCATCGATCATCAACCTCCTAAAGAAATGAATGTCTGAGAATTGCTACTTCGGGAGAAACTTCATAAAGCTTTACAAGTCGTTTGTGAAAAGTTAAATCAACAAGAGCAGGCAACTAATGTTAGTACTCATACTCCCGAGCCTTCACGACGTTTCAATATTATTTACGATTATGACGATGATGACGATGATGACGAGGAGAGTACTATTCCTTTGAATGAAATTACTTCTCAAATTCCTTCGTCTATTGCAATCACACCCGTCTTACCGACTATGGAGCCCGAGGATTCTCTCATCATGAGGGATGAGAATCGTAGCACTATTCCTGAAAAGGAATCGGACGAATTCATAAAGTCTAGTGTTGAGGACCTTGTTCTAATCCCAAGTGAGTCCGAGGATACATCCGGGAGTAATAGTGAGTGTGATTTACCTTCGTGTGATGATTTCTCTCCCATTAACATTCCTGAGGGAAAATCTGTGACTTTCTCTAACCTTCTCTACGATTCAAATGATAATTTTACCTCTAGTGATGACGAGTCACTATCCGATAAGGACATTCCGGAAGATAATGTTAAAATTTACTCGAACCCTCTTTTCGAATTCGATGACGAATATATCTCTAGTGACGTAAATCCTCTCTTTAATGAGGTGTTAGAGGACATCGAGAACAAGGACTCTTATGTTTCTAACCTTGATGAGCCGGCTTTGCTTGTCACACCTCTTTCTGATGCTAATGAGGATGAATATTTCGACCCAGGAGGCGAAATTGATGAGATCGATTCTTTTCTAGATATTGATGTTTCTACGAATATTGAGAACGGTTATCATGATTCAGAGGGAGATATAATCTATCTTGAGAGTTTGCTTATTGATGACACTATCCCTAATCTCCCTCCTGAGGAATTTTTAGATTATGACCCAAGAAGCTTAAAGGATGAACCTGATAATGATGATTTGATGACCGAGGACAAAGTTTTTGATCCCGGGATTCATGAGAAAAAATTTTCTCCAACGTATGTGAGCTTACCCATTAAGGATCGCCATTATCTTCCCCTCACATATGTTATCCGAATTTTTCTTCCTTATTTCACCTATCCGGTGGAATTTCCTTTTCTTCTCTCCTCCGGGAGTGAGGATACTATTTTTGACCCCAGCATCTCCGCTTTTCATTTTTCTTCTCTAGAACCGGTGGCAGCTCATCGGAGTGGAACTTTCATGTGCTTCAATGTTTATCAAAACATCTTGAATGAAAGTCCGATTGAGATTTGCTCTTCCACATGTTTCGACCCTAATATCACGATGATATGGAAAGAGTCAAGCTAGAGACTCTCATAAAAACAAGCGCTTCTCGGGAGGCAACCCGTGTTTCTATTTTCTTTTTTCTTTTATTTTCTAATAAGTGTGACGTGAGGAGGCTCGCCTCTTCCTTTCTCGTGTTTCGTGGTTTGTGTTTTATGTCCAGGATTGCCCAGATTATGAAGACTCTCATACTCATGGTTTTGTCCATCGTTCACTCGATCTTCTATCCTTTGCATGCTTATATATGGGAATCCGATATCCTAGATCTTATTGATTAACGTTTATCTATTAGCATAATTAATAAACGGCTTTAGATTTACGTAGAGACCCTTTTAAACATTGAGGACAATGTTTAGTTCTAGTATGGGGGATCTTTTGATTTGATCTTACTTGCATTTGCCTTGTCTTCACGTAACCCCGTTTTACCACCAAAAATAGCAAAAATATGTGATTTTAGGCCAAAATTAAAAAAATTTCAAAAATAAAATAAGTGTTTTGACACGAATTTTTGTCTTTTTGAGAATAAATTTTGACTTGATCGAGCATGTTGCGCTCTAGCTTGCCCCTTAACTTATATAAATTTAAGCTTTTGCTAGTCTTTTATACAAGAAGCTTTAAAACGCGAATTCTAGCTTGAAAAAGCCAAGAGTTTGCAAGTTTCCATAATAGACTTTAAATATGCAAAGTTTGTTTTTATTAGACTAAGCATTCGCGGATCTTTTTATTAAAGATTTTAAATTTGCGAAGAACGAGAAATGATAGAGTTGAATATAAGTTAGATGCTAAGTGTGGAGTAGTTGGAACTCTTTAGAGCTCATAGAGGTTAATTGTGGCTTTTTGCTCCCATTAGCTTAATAAACGTTATATTATTGTTTAATAAATAAAGTTTCTTTGGTTTTTACGATTCTTAGTTTAGATCCCTTCGTAGAGATTCCTTCTGGTGAAAGTAAGGTACACATCGAGGTTTTGTCAGTGTTGTGGGGAAATAGGCTACCGATTCTTGACGGCTCGCTACCGTTGTCTAGGTAGTTAAAAGACCACATGACTTGAAATTTGGCTATAATAATAATAATTATGTAATAAACCGAAGCCGAAATAAGACTTCTGGATCATGGTCGGTTCGCGCCCGATGTGACAGTCGTTTAAAGGGTGGAGGTAATAATAATAATAAAAACTGTGGGCTGATAAAAGTTTACTGTCTCTGGTCGGTTCGCTGCCGATGTGGCAGTCTTCAAAAGAAGGCCCATAGTAAGAATAATAAATCCGAGACTGATAAAAGTTTGCTGCATCTGGTCGGTTCGCTGCCGATGTTGTAGCCTTCAAAAAGGTCGAGGATCTCCTGGTCGAAATAAGACTCCTGGACCATGGTCGGCTCGCATACCGATGTGGCAGTTGTTTAAAGGACCGGGAGGTTTAATAATGTTGCAATAATAATAATAATAATAAAGCCAAATTTCGACTCCGGGGTTATCTAAATAAAGCCTCCGTCTCTAGACTCGTAGTTGAGTTGTTTCGGATAAAATAAAAAGGATAACCCCTAAATCATGCGAAATTAGAACCTTAATGTGGACCTTATTCTCACCATATCGTCTCTTTAGGAAAGGATTTCAAACTAATTATGGTCTAAACCGGGTTTACTTTATATGAATAAGGACTTAATTTATTTGTCACCAATAATAAGAATAAAACCCTTAGAGGATTTAGGAATAAGGGAGCGGAAAGTAGCTATGCGTACACAATTTGCATTTATGAGTAGTGTTAGCATCTTAACTTGTATTTAACAATGATTTCATTTTTAAGCTTGGTTTGGGGCGGGTGAAAAATCAAGGACGATGAATTTATCCTTTTAGTGTTTCTTGTTCCGTGATCCTTAAAGTTATGATATGTATGAATGATAATAATAAATGGTAAAACGGAGGGCTTTTCAAAACTAGTGGTTTCTTAATCCTCTTAGATGAACACTTAGCTACTTTTTGAGGTAATTAGTCTAAGAGGGTTGAAATTTTTGGTTTTCTAAGTGTGTGTTTATGACATTGCGTGAGGACACGGCAATAGAGTAGTATGGGGGATTTAGATATGTGCTTAAACACATATCATTTATTTCTTGTTATTAAGCTAAAAAGACCAATAATGAACGATAAATACATAAAACTGCATTGTATATGTGTGTTTTGTTAATTGTGTCTTGCAGGTAACGGATATACCACAAAAGGACAAAAATAAAGCAAAATAGACAAAACCGAGCACGGGATTGGAAGAGCATGAGAAAATCAAGGCCAAAGGCATATACATCTTTAAATGGACAAACCCGTACCTATTTAATGGACCAGGTTAGCCCATTAAGATTTATACTATAAACCTTAGCCTTATAATCTATAGTCCAAATCCATAAATCCTAATCCATAAAACCTGGCCCATTTGATATACAAAATCCCAACAATCCAAACCGGGTCCAAAGTCAATGTAATATCACTCGGTCAAAGTTACTATTCAATCATCCCTTTTCCCTCCCCGTTTTTACAACAACAACACACGCAGGGTAAATCATCACCTCCACACACGCCCTCCTGAGCTTCTAGAAGATTGATTGGATACGTCTGACACTCGCTAAGCCACGCTGGCAATCCCCTCTCATTTGATTGATGGAATGGACGTGGAGAGTGATCAAGGGTTCAGATTGTGATGGATTAAGATTGAAAGGATAGGATTTAAAGGCTTGAGACGCTCCTGAAGATCTAGAATGATCCTTTCATCACTATAAATAAAGGAGGCTTCACACAGAGATGGACATCTAGCTTTAGTAGTATTAAGTAGCTTATTAGTGTAGTTTTTTTAGTTGATTGTTTTGTTTCTAATGTAATCTCTTCTTTTAAAGCTTGTAAACGTTTGATTATTAATAAAATCTCAGTTTTACTTAAATTGTTTAATGAATTCCTGTTTTACTTTTATGCCAGTTGATTTAATAAATAAGCTCAATAAGCTCTCCTTTACTCCTTAAGCTAGCACTTATTCAATTAAGCTTTCTAAAGCTTAACTGAATAAGCATATTTCCTTAAGATACCTCAAAGAAAGTTTAAGCTAATTTGGATGATAAGCCAGTAAAGGAAGGGCTTATAGGTTTCCCCAGCTTATCTTTGATAAGTTGGAGCTTGTAGACAAGCTCTTTTGAGCATTTTTTAATCCCTGTTTGAGCTGGGATTAAGGTACTCTCTCTTTTACCTCATTCTTAGCTTAATATTTGTTTTGCTTATCATACTGCTTATCTTTACTTAATAATGGCTTATTTGTGCTTATTCAGTTTTGTTATAGCTTAATATATTAGTTTATGGCTTTGTTTTAGTTTTATTATAGCTTATTTGACTCTGTAAATTTCCTTAGTTAAAACTGCTTATTATTATAGCTTAGTGCTTATTTCCTCTAGGTGTTTGCTTATTTGTCTCTCGTTGTCCTAGTTTTTCATTTGTTTTTGCAAATCAAGGCTTGTAACAATCTGTGTTAGCTTAAAAATGATAATACAAGTTTTAAAGGGGTGTTTGGCATGAGCACTTCTAACATAAATTAAGACTGCTTGGGACATTTTTGGTCATTAAGTCAAGTTTAAATAAGCTCTTATTTAGTCTAAATAATAGTTTTCATAAGTTTAA
>BQNB010124274.1:2227-14743 GCA_026074375.1 Tanacetum coccineum
ACTTAAAATTTTCTTTCCTTTACCTTTCTTTTCTTTTCTTTTACTTTCTTTTCTTGTGGTTTAAAACTCGAGAACGCAGCAAGTGATGAAGAGTAGTAATGCTCATTATAAATGTGATTCCCTTGTCTGCAAGGAACACTCAATATGATGATAAAACGACTTACATGATGTAGTAGCTAGTTAGAGATTTTTTTTAGTCTAACTCAAACAAAAAACTGTATATAATGTATACATTAGCTCACACAACCACACTCTAAGCTAAACGCCTGTGGTAGTATTTGAACCAGCAACTTTTTGGTCCGGGACATTACCATCTCACGGATACCCCTAAACTAAAGGTCCATTGGTAGAAATTGGAATATTGATACGCCATCTCCCGATATAATACAGATATGCATGTCAAAGTCGTACTAGACTATACACGAAAACACATATACATACACATGTGTTCACAAAACAACAGGCAGTCAATTTGTAGCCACCAGTTAAATTTGCAATCGACGCTCAGTGTATATTAGGTGGATTCAAAATGAGATTTTCATACCATACACGGGACCAACAACGATGTAATACTATTTTAAGGGTATACACAATTTACTTGAAAATTCATGTTGGGCCACAAAATTAGAACTTTTGTCGGTTATGTCTGCAACAAGTGTTAGTGTCGATAATTTTTGTTTGGAGAACGAGAGGTACCCGCGCGTTGTACCGGGCGTTTCTTTTTTCGGGCTTTTTTTCCTTTTATATAAGCTTTCCTTTTTTTCCCTACTGGGGGTATCTTCTACTTTCTTTATGTTTATGTATGTTTTTGAATGTCGTGTTTGTTTGTGAAGTACTTTGTGTATTACATTGTTTATGTTCATATATGGTTCTGAATATTATGGCGTATGAGAGCTGGGGATGGACCAAATGCAAAACAATAGATGGAGTATGCAACATCAGATAGAGTGAAACGTACAGTCATACATATTGTTTTTGAAGATACTACATGTTAGATATTAGAAAAAGACTCGGTCACCCCGTATATTTATTATTTATAAAAGTTCGTAGTTTATTAGTTAATCGTATGTCTTTCGTTTTTAAGCCGGGTTCTAATACTTGATATTTTGTAAAAACTATATAAGCCTCTTCCAACTTTGGAAGAGGCAAGCTAGTCATTTACTTCGTCCTTCCCAAACAGCGCCTTGCGTGCTGATGGCACATATCATGTTTCTTCTTTCTGCACCAAACTTGCTTTCTGTTCAGTTGGTGGTGTCGATTCTTCTGCTGGTGGTTTGTTACTACTTAGTACAGTTGGTACTTGGTTGTTAGGTGTTGTTGGTGAGATTGGGTCGATTGGTTGGTTAGGTGTTATCTGGGTTGGATCATCTTCACTGGTTACCGTGGCTTCGGGATGCTGAGGGAGTGCTTCGAGAATTGATGATTGGATAGGGGTTGGTGCAGGTAAAAGAAGTGTAAGTGGTTTGAAGACTGTCTAAAATAAAGTTTGGTCTTTTAGCTGTGCTTCCTGTGTCGAAATGGAATTGGAATATGTGTTGTACCTTATAGTTCTTGTAGTGATGGTGGTAGGTGATAAGGGTATTTTCCTGTGAGCTCCGCCAAGACGTCATTAGTAAGCTATTAGCTTGGTCACTGAAGCATGTTATAGAGACGGTTGCAGATCCATCACTAACGATTGCTTTGAAACAATAGCTATGATTATGAAAATTATTAGTACATTGATAATTTTAAAGTGTGTCGTGTAGGTCTTTTTTGTACCTGTAGAGTGCTTTTGTTTGGGGTCCGTGGTCTTTGCGCATAGGGTAAGGATCTTGTTGTTTTACTTTTTGTCCGCAGGCTATGCATTTCTGATAGTACCAGGCAGTGTATTGATCTTATAAATCTTCTGTTGTGAACCTTACACGCTGCATTGAGTATTTCACATTATTTGGTTTACGTTACTTAAATAATATTGACTTTGTATATGGTATATAAGTGACGGCTACAGGTTATTAGTAAAATTGGTGGACCAACATACCTGGTAGTTTTACGAAACAACTTCTAGCAAGACCGCAAGAAGGAAACGGTTTTGTGTTTTCTCCTGTTCTTGGTCCTCGTGTCGTTGGCTTTGGATGTCTAGAATTGGGGCTGCATCAGCGAATTGTGTGTGCCTGCGTAAATTGTAGATTCTTATTAGCATATATGTTGTTGTAATAGGTATGTTTGACGTTGAAATGTAATGCATACATTTGCCGAATTTAAAGTGTTTCCAGTATGTTTGGGTTCAGGTAGTAGCGAGTTGCGGAAGTCCCTGAGAGTTGAAGCCCTACATCAGCGACTTGTGCGTGCCTGCATAAATTGTAGATGCTTATTAGCATAATTCGAACACCGGTATAATGTAGTAGCAGCCTGCTTACTTTTAATAGGGTGTTTGGGATTGATTATAAAAGGGAGAATCTGCTTATTTAAAACGGATAAGCAATCTTTAGTGCTTGACGGAAAAGACTGTCCTTTTTTTGCTAATTTTACACAGAAAATAAGCAGGAAAATTTTGTTTTTTTTTTAAACGCCACAAAACTCATTGATGGCATACATCTCAAAACTAAGCTGCATTAAACCATGTCTAAAAATATAAGACACTTTAATGAAACAAAATGGATACAACTCAACCAACACTTCATGACTTAATTCCCTTAATACTAATGCTTTCAGCTAGAATTCTAATATACTAAAAACTTGTTTATATTTCTCACAATCTGGTCAAGAGGCGTTGGTGGTCTCAAAAAGGGAGATCCATCACTTTCTTCCTTAAAACTAAAAAGAAAAAAAGAAAAAGAACCTATCAACAAATTAGTCCATACCACTATAATTTAATCTTATGCAAACCAAAGTTTTCCAATCGATCCAAAGCCCCTTTCGCCTTCTTCTTCATATGTAAATCTCGATACAAACTAACAAAATTAAAAACCCACATCAAAAATAACAGTTTACAAAAAAAACTTATCTTGGATTTTAGTAAAACAAAAGACAAACTAAGTAATAATTAGTAAAATCAAACACATATTAAGCAATAATTAAAAAAAGGAGGAATAATTACCTGATAAGAATAAAATATTTTTACAGACATATTATCATCACAATCTTGACAGCCCAACCACAGATTCTTGGAATGATTCTGGTAAGTGGTTGATGCTTCTGGAATGAGTGCACCGACATATGGCTGGTAACCTTTATGCATCTTGTACTCGAAGCCGGAGAAAAATTTAAGGCCCAAAGAATAGCCCAAACAAAAAAAGGGGAGCCCATGCTATTTTGTCGCCACCCATAACGGGGATTAGGAGTATGTATAATACGCTACATGAAGCGGTTTTATATAATTTAATAAAATTTAACATTTTCATAACATACGAATAAACTAAAAACTTACTCTCCAAAATTTTAAAACATCATTCGAACATTAAAATAAAAAAATAACAATACCAAACATATATGTCAATTTGTAATGTTCAGTTAACAAAGAGGATACCATCCTTAACTTACTCATTATGATTACAATAGTTTGCAAATTAATTTCAGTTTTGTAATATACCACCTAAAGTAAGTTCGTTAAATTATGCTCGTGCAGTGAGCTAAAGAAGGTAGGACACCACATTTTTTAATGCCATGGCCTTGAAAACCATTGCTGTAGTATTGATTCTAGCCTCCCGTACCTGAATCACCAAGGGTGTTGTCGTAAGTAACATAGCTGATGTAAATCTCAATTCCTACAGTAACATTATAATAAAAAAATCAACTACTTTCTTATACTAAACTATATGAGGGTTTATAATTATGCATATATTTATCATTGTTCATAACTCTAGGATTCCATATCGGCAGTTGAATTGTGGGCTAAAACAGGCTAAGGAGATAGTTCCGCTTTCATTTTGAATAAACGCTTTGAAACAGTAGTTGTGGTTATATAAGCAAATATGCACGATAGTTAACGGATATTTTAGAAAATTGGTGTTTTTAATGTAGTGTTACCTGTTATCGGGAGTCTCCTAAGGCCCATGGTTTTTGCATTTTGGTATGGGGAGTTCGCCTAATACTTAACGTCTTCAATGTCGAAACACCTTTAGTAGTACCATGGCTTCAATGTGGTGATTTTCAGTATAGTGCTTCACTTGTATACTTGACGCGCTATATTATACAGTTTCAATTGAGTTATGTATTGTAAGTATAATATTGAAGAAGGTTTACTTAGTTACCTGATAGTAATCTAACTGGGTTTACACTTCGATCAAATCACATTAATCAGTAGCTCGGTTTCTCTTGGTTTTTCCATTCACGTGCCTGATGCCATTGCCTTTGGATATCGATAACTGGTTCCGTATCAGGGTTTTCTTTGTATCTGCAAAGTTGTTTGTGTGATGCTAATGGGCATAACAGCTGCTGGTTAACATGTCAAAGGCAAGAGGTATGTAGCTTACAATTCCATAATTGGTAGTTCTTTGGAATGTTCTGGATTGAGATAGTAGTGAGTATTGGGGTTCCCAAGAGTTGTAGTAACTGTAAAGAGAGAGCGGTAGACATAATCTTAGTTGTATTTTAATGGTAATCATGTACATATTTTCCGAAAAAATTGCAATAAATCGCTCCTTTATTATTATTAAGCAAATAAACTTACCAATAGGAATTTTTGGCCCAATCTGTTACCCGCCGGGCTGCCCTTTTTTTTCTAACTTGATTGGATACTGTGACCGTTTCAATCATTATAGAATTTTGACCTTCACCACCACAGTGTGTTCCATGATCCTCAAGCATCATCACCCTTATCAATGATAATATCCCGCTTCTCATTATTCCTGCATTTTTCTGACAAATTATTTCAAAAGTAAAAGAGCATATTATGCTAAAAATATGCCACCTCTAATAGATGTTACCACAAATATGACAAATGAAATACATAAATAGTATTAGTTTAGTATCATTGCATTGATGTCGTATGACTGGGGTTGTGTACGAAATATGATATCAATGCAATGATACTAAACTAATACTATTTGTCATATTTGGTACTAAACTAATACTATTTATGTATTTCATTTGTGATTATGTACACAGCTTCTTATTTGGTACCCTTCTTTAGCAATTTTCTTCTCCCTTCAGCATATTCATCTAAGAGAATTGTAAAATGGTCTAACATACTCTAAAATTTGTTCCATAGCAATATCTGTTAGAATGTGAGATCTTATGTCACTTATAAAGGAGTGTTTGGAGTTGCTTATTAAGAGTATTCGATACATTCAGCCTAAAAAATAACTATGTGGATAAGCAAAAAAGGGGCAGAAATACGACAACCTAAATATGTAAAAACTTGCTACTTTTACCTACCTAGAGCTGTAGAATGTCGCCGGCTATCACCTCCATGCGCACGCGCCGCCACCGTTATCTTTGATCAGCAAGTGAATAACAACATATTGACAAAACTGAATATGATATAAAAATAGATGCATATACTTTTAAAAGGTGTTAACGACGCTGTAAACACAATGTGTAAACAAAATATGAGAACATCTTTTAAATTATAGGAAGGGGATGATTGCTTGAAAATGCTATTTTCTATGAACTTACATGTCCGCCCTGAAGTAAAACTTGTGTGTGGTAACCAAAATGATCATGTTTATCATTGCCGAAAAATATTTAACATTGGGACCAATTTACCGTCTATCATTAAAAAATTATTATTTTACTATGTTGTCTGGGTATAGCTCACCTGGCGTCTCGTACACTGTTGTTACTACCTTCACTTCCCAAGTCAATGTCAATGACAGTATCACAAAAACGCAGAAAATATTAATCAACTCGATAGCTTATAACTCATCTTAACTCAACTCGATCCTATAAAACTAAATAAAACCTATACAAGCAACATTCTCATACCAACACTATCATTATAACAACTTTATAAAAAACGTACATATTAAACAGTAATAACTAAAATCATTTTCAGCAGCTAAGAAAATATGTTTTAACTTATTCAACTTACATTATTGGTTGAAGTTTCTGTAATGTTGGTAAATTGCATGGTGTATGGCCCCAACATACGGTTAAAGACATCTGTCACCTGAAAAAATGGTGTTGTGTTATCAATATTCAAAACTAAAGTTATAGACGAGAAAGCAAGAAACACATAAACTTAAGACATAAATAAAAGTTTCAAAATTACTTTTTTATAGTTTGCCAATCTCTGTATTCCCCCCCTTTATTAGAGAACGACTCTGGCCATCTGAAAATAGACTATCTCAAAGATCATCCATATATCTTTTCAGTTCTCCAGGAAGTATAGTAAACGACTGTTTCTGTTTAACACATGTTAAATCTTCACCACCAACAACCATCCCGACAATAATTTGTGTCCCATAAGCCTGAGTGAACTTGTCATAGCCGCAACCACATCGGAAATAAAATCACATGAACTGAAAAAAAACCCCAAAGTTTATAAAAACCACTATAATTTATTAAAAAAAAAAACAAAGCTAGTCAAAACCCCCAAATTATGACAAAGCCCTAATCTAAAAAATCAAGTTTTATATATGTATAATTTGTAATAATTGTTATATTTGCAATAATCGGTACCCTTTTTCGTGTTTATGGATTTTGTTTAGCAAAGCAGATAGGTAATGCTTAGATGGATCCCATCTTCTTCCTCATCGTGTTGAGCTTAATTTCCTGTTTTGAGTTTGTGGTGGATGTGTTTAGAATAGTTCTTCTTCACCACAACCTGTAAATTTGTGGTAGATGATCAAAAAGCATGGAAGTTCTAGAATGATTGAGGTATATGATAATATCAGTGGTATAAAACCTCTGGAAGAATGACGATGTATATTAACAAATAAGAAAAAAACATTTGGACCTAGCAGCCAACATTGTTAGCCCAAAAAAGATATGTGGATTCTCAAGAAGACCAAAACACGCGTCTCATGTGTCTTTAATGTTTGTAGAATAGAATAGAATGGGTTGGGTGAAGCATATGCATGGAACCTACCAACCATTAGGTAGACATATACATATGGTCTAGTGTCAAAAAAAAATCGGTATAAAACACGGTTTTCCGGTTTTTTAGGAAAACCGGTTTTAAAAAAAAACCGGTTTTTCCTAAAACCGGTTAGGTTTTTTATCGTTTTTTCCGAAATCGGTTTTTTTCGGTTTAAATGTACGTAATCTTTTTTTTTCGGGTTATAAATTTTCGGATTAGGTTTTTTTTTCGGTTATATAAATGTTCCGAATAGGTTTTTTTATACCGGTCGGTTTTTTTTTTTCGCAATTAAAACTTCGAACATTTATTAATAAACTTGTTATTATCAAACATTTAATTAAACAATACAGCCGAAACATACTAAACTAATACACTCATAACTTTTTATTTGCACCAGGAAACATACTAAAAAAATACAACCATAACTATTATTTAAACAATACACATATACAACTAAAAATCTATAAATACAAATACATTCGAGCTCGCGTTCATCACCCGAAAACAATTAATGTACACAAGTATGTCGACTTCGCATTGCCATCCATCACACCGTTAAACCCAATCCATTAAACTTCCAAAAAATCTTCCTACATCTACGTTTCAACTATCTAAGTCTTCCAAATCTCACCTTCAACCTAATTCGGTAATTCGGAGTGGATATCCCAATTCAACTTCTTCTGATTGCTATAGTTTTCTTCAAACGTCTTCTAATATCGGACCTTCCAACGAGGGTTTCATGTTGTACCCCTATCAACACTACTCCGTCCAAATAATCTATTACAAACATCCGACCATACTTCCACGGATTCTGGGGTTAGTCTGACCTTCTTTCCGATATAATTCTACCGCTAATAGAAAAGGAAGGCCGATTCCGTAAGCTAACCGTCGAAGCTTGAACCGTTTAATAAGTCACGATCCATAGCGATAAAATTGTGAAATTGGATTTCCTTTCTTTCCACCAATCCAAAATGTCAAAGTTTTAACTCTCGGGGCCTTAAAGTTATAAAAAGTTTGTACCATAATTGTCCTCAACATCGCTTGTTGGGGCCGAATGGTTTGTTTGGGCCGAAGTTCAATGACGATCAACCATAAGCTTTGTAGCGTCTTCAAATAAACTATTATAAAGGTTTATATTAATGTCACTTGCCATTCGGGACGATCCGGCCCGCATTTGATCAACAATTGGTTTTGTATTTGACATATTTTTGCATAAATTCCAAATAATTTTTTAAAGTTATCGTTAAATTTAAAAATTTGGGAGTTTATATAGTTGGGGTCGGGGTTGTTAGCGTCTAACCCAAAGGATAAGTCTAAATTGTTCATTATTCTTGTTATTAAAAGTTCTACGCCTCCAACATTTAAACATGGATTAAGTGCGGCGGAACAAGTAAAAACCAAAGGTAAATTAGCAAAATATTTTACAAATTTCTTTTTTATAACTTTAACCATTCTTCTAAACATTTGACTAGGTGAGGTTTTTAATTCGTCTAATTTTTCCGTCATATGCAATAAATTTGAATTAAAACTAATAGCTAGTTGTAATAAACACCGCGAAAATATATTTGTTGCCACTTAAAAACTTGTAAAAAATGTTAAAATCATTTATTAAATCTCCAATCTAGGTCGCTTAACAAACGACTTATTTCTATTAACAAGTGTTTCATTAAAAGCGTATAGAAAAAGTCCTCACGATGTCGTAATATATTTTCAAACACATCAAGAAAATTCCACCTAGTATTATTAATCATAGTCAAGGTCCCAAGGTTCTTCACTACATTGTTTACGAAAACGTCTAATAGTTCATTTGGTCGCCGTTAACTCGAAAATATATAGTTACTAATAAACCCCTAAATTTCATTCATCCTTAAACTAACACATATTTTTAATCCGCTTGCACGGATAAATTTTATAACATGAGCATCACAAACGGGAAAGAAAAAACAGACCAACTAAAAAGGGTATTTAATATTACGTAAGTTTTAATCAATTCCCATAGCTCTAGTATAATTGGATGTCATTATCTAGTGAAATCTTTAAAACATTATTATCTTAAAATATATCAATAAAAGTGTCATGTAAAATCTTCTTAAATATATGATCCCGTATGAAAGGATAACCAAATAGTTTAAAAGCAATTTACCGTTTCATTAATAACCAAGAATCGGGATTAAACCAAAGAGCCCCGTAACGGCAGAAATAAGAATTTGACGTACCATGAGGTGCGGTTCCCAAGTATCCTAGTTATAGAAACACCATATATATAATCCACGAGAAAACCATCAAAAATATCTTTTTTAGCCGTTTCCCATAATTTAAAAGCATCAAATAATTCACTAATCTAAGAGTATTAACGACTTACAGTTTGATAACCGCGCTGTTGTAAGCCTCCTTTTGATGATCTCCGTAAGCTACGTTGTCGAAGTGGGTTTTATGATGAAATCGCTTGTAAATAGACAACTTCGTAAAAACAGTCGAATACCTCATCATATCAAATATAAACACCCTTGACCATCAATGGCCGGCACCAATAGTAGCCTTGTGACGAATCATTTTGCTAACCGCATTACAAGCCCAGTTCTTATGATCCGGAGTGAAAGTGTTAGACGCGGGTTATAAAAATTCAAGAAAAAAACATTACTTGCAACGCGCCTTTCTACCCCATCGATCCATAATAACAACATATCGTAATTTGACCCAAACACGAACGCCTTTTTCGTAGTTGGTCCTAATTCACACACATCTCATTTTGTTTAAACTTTCGTACATGGCGAGAGTAGAAAATTGAGGGATAGAGAAGCTTGTTGTGGATTGTGAGTCTTTCCATATATAGGGATTTTTTGAGAAATTTGAGTAATATAAATCACGATTAGAGAGAAAAAATAGATTAGATTAGTGTTTTGATGTGTTTTCAACCCCAACCCATTACATGTATTTATACTACCAATCCATGCCCTAAAATCATCAAAAAACACAAAAAAACCAAAAAATCGACTAGCATAACGGCTAGTAGCCGTTGGGTATTTTTTTTAAAAACCTAAAAAAACCGTTTTTTTTTTTAAAAACGCATATAAAAAAAAATTAAAAAAAAAAACCGAGATTAAACCCGGTATTTAAAAAAACCGGTAAACCCCTGGTTTTAAAACCGGTAAAAAAACCGGTACCAGTTACTAAAACCCAAAACCCGGTCTAACCGGTATCGGTTATGAATTTAACCGGTTCGGTGTAAACAAAAAAACCTGTTTTTATTTTAAACCTGTTCCGTTTTATTTACCGATTTTTTAAAAAAAACCGTTTACATATGCTTCTCTAATATGGTCAACGTAAGAACCAGTGCGTGTTTGTCTAACTGTTCCTAAATTTTATTTTATTCCCACAACTTAAAACAGATTCAAAATTTTGCTGTCCACAAAAACACTAAAAAAAACCAATATGAAGATGTACAAGTTTTACTCCTAATAAAAAAAGAATTACAAAACAAAAACAAATCATTAAAATGATAGATGAAAACGACAAAACAACTATCATTTTACAAGAAAATAAAGATGCAAGTAATAATAATTTCTTTATACTTTGAAACAATAATTTTGAGACTGAGAAGCACATCGTTGGTGGGTAATCACTTGCAATAGCAAGTTTCAGTTATACTTTGGGTCATTATTCAGCCCAGTCCAGCCCATCCCAGTCCAATTAACTGAATCCCGAAGTGTTCGGAAGTGAATTAGCTCAGCCTCATTATATTTCAGACCTTCTTTTAGCTCTTTAGCCTGATATACAACTTCGTACTGTGACTATCACGTTATGTAGTCGATCACATTTTAAGTGACTCTTAATCCATTAACCTTTTTAAGCTTCTTTTTTTCTCAAATGAAATTTCATATACTCCGTACCACTTATAACTTACTTCTTACTGACAATAAAGAACAACCCACCATTAGCTCGTTTTGTAAAAATATGTTAAAATGCCATCTCTTTGTCACGGTAAACGATATGTTGCAAATCATTTGGATTAAAATATTAGCCATCTAGAATTATGAGAAATAATATTTTTAATTTATATTGTTTCTTAATCTCGATAGAGAAAAAGTTAAGAAGAATTGCCGTCTTTGGATACTATTAGTGGTTATCACGTCAAGGATTTGATATCCAAGACATTCCTTAAGACTGGGATTTTATTAAAATAAACGATTTCTTAGTTTTCACCGCTTTTTATTGTGCCTCTATATTTTAAGGTATTCGACACACTTGACGTTGTGATATTGGCAATCTCGTTCGTGTGTAGTTCCTGTCTACAAACAAACAAAATTGACAACTCACCGAATCCAAAAAGAAAAGCAACAAATACTTGGCCATGAATGGAATGCACAAAAGTATGCTTTCAAGAAAAACATGAAGAATGAATATGGATGCAAGATAAGAGTTATCCTAAAGTTTGTTAACGCGTCATTTCTCATAATATTTGTTAACGTGTTATTTGGATCAAATTTCTTTTCCTACTTGATATTTAATGTATATGAGATGTCACACATAGTAACAAGAAACTATAACTATTCTTATTTTCTTCTTGGTTAATTGCTTGAAAATGTATTATACTTGTCACTTTTTGTTATTATGTGTATTGAACTTTTTTTTTCTTATTGTGTGTACTGAACTTTCAAATTTCGACTTTTGTGTGTATTTGTGACCATCTTACCCTTACTTTTTTCAATTTTTGAAGGGTAAAATGGTCATTTTATATGACAGAATAGTGACAAAATACACACAAAGGTCGAAATTTGAAAGTTTAGTACACACAATAAACAAAAAAAAATTCAGTACACACAATAACAAAAAGTGACAAGTACGATACATTTTCAAGTAATTAACCATTTCTTCTTTTCAAGATGAACTACTGAAGGAGTAATAGACACACAATAAGTCAATAATTGAAGTGCCGGATACGATAATGCATAGGTTGCGCCAAACACATGTGACACGGCGCCAAGCTGAGGCTATCACATCGAACCCCCATGCGGCAAAGTGCACTTTTTTGTTTTTGTTTTAATTGATTTTTGTGTTAAGTTCCTATTTTAATTAATATGATGCGACACAAAAGTTAAGTTTTGGATTGAATGATTAGTGGATAGCTTTTTTTTATGTGTGAATGATAAGTGAAGTGACATGCCGTTACACCACTTGTTGGCTTTCACTCGAGCGACCATACTTGGTGCTGTTAACAATCCCTCATTCATAAGTTGTGTCGATTGTAGAAAACAATATTGATTTCGCGTCATATTCTTGGTATCACATTTTGCCGCATCAAGCCCAAATGCGTTAATTCTTCGTCAAAGCGGAAGGACTTTATCTTAAAATGCCTTTTATGTATCGTCTTTGTAACAAGACGTATAGGTCCGTTATTGTAAGAAACGCATATGTGTACTTGATCATTTCAAGCTGAGCGAAACTCGTGTTAATCCCTGTTAATTTTGACCATCTCAAAATGTGTACGTTTTGTAACACCCTCAAATCTGAGTATG
>BQNB010124275.1:0-15425 GCA_026074375.1 Tanacetum coccineum
GTATCGATTTTCCAGTCCAGCCTCGTTGGGGATAAACGACCCGGGAACATTCTATACTACTTCTCGGTATCATTGATTCTGCTTTTAGGCTATTCTTACTATATATTTTATATTTATTATATTATATATTTTAAGGTGTAGTTTGGACGGATCAAAAATCCAACTCTAGGCTTTGTCAATGGTTTATAAAATTGTTTGACTTCATTATCACTAGCCACAAGAATTTTGACTTTGTTTACAATTATGTATTTTGGTCTAGGACCCAAAATGGATTTTTGAAAAACACACTTCTCTCAGAACCAAAAGTTGCTGGTGGCGGTCCCATATTTATTTTGGGGGCCGCCTAAACATTAAGGGGGCCGCCCATAATTATGGGACCTCCATCAGAACACGTCTTTTTCTGAGCTTTTACAAATTTTATTTCCTTAGTTCTACTAGATGATTCTTCAAATGAATTAAACCCCAAACCTAATTTATCACTGGAGGGTTTTTGATTACTTAACATTTCATTCAAGCAATGTGTACTTTTTACAAATTTGTTTAATCAAGTAGATTCTTCTTTGAGCTTTTCATTTTTAATTTTAGGTGTATGACACTTTGCACAATCGAGATCAACTCCCTTACTTTTCTCGAGTATGGATAATTTATCTTTTAATTCTCTAAGCTCATTTTCTAGACTATTTCTAATAGCTTTTAACCTTTTGTTCTTAGTGATTATCTTTAAACTCATTTTGCATAATTTATCATATTTATTGTCTAAAGCTAAATCATCAATTGATGAGTTTTCATCACTAAAGTAAGAAGATTCGGAACATACCTCATTTGGTTCTTGATCTACAAGACATGTCTCGTCTTCGATATTTTCATCATTCTCTTCACCGCTATCACTCCAAGAACCTCCAACGAATGCTCCTTGGTTCTTATC
Organism: Tanacetum coccineum; assembly: GCA_026074375.1. Lineage (NCBI taxonomy): Eukaryota > Viridiplantae > Streptophyta > Magnoliopsida > Asterales > Asteraceae > Tanacetum > Tanacetum coccineum. The sequence goes on from BQNB010124275.1 coordinate 926, forward strand.
TCTCGGTGGCTTTGGACATTCTCCAATAAGATGATTTGGATCTCCGCATCTAAAGCACTTCCTTTCACTTTTGTCGTTTTTATCGTCTCGGCTTCTTTGAAAGGTCTTTTTGTCGTTTTGAGGTTGTCTTACGAATCTACCTCTTCTCTTAAAGAACTTCTTGAAGTCTCTTACCGCCATGGCATACTCTTCGTCTTCACTACCAGAAGTCAAACACTCTTCATCACTAGATTCTTTCTTAGCCTTTAAAGCAAGAGATTTCCTTTCAATTTTTGCTTTGACTATTTTGGAATCTTTCTTGATGATCATCTCATGGACTTTGACGTTTCCAATGAGCTCATCAAGAGATAGTGATGTTAAGTCTTTCGACTCTTCAATAGCCGTGACTTTTGCTCACCATTTAGGATGTAGAGCCTTAAGAAACTTCCTTACGTAGTTCTTACTAGAATAACCTTCATCAAGAGCTTTAAGACTAGTGATAATAGTATTAAATGTCACAAATGCACTATCTATAGATTCGTATTCAGAGATGACGAATTGTTCATATTGTTGAACAAAAAGGTCGATCTTATTATCTTTGACTTGGTTATTACCTTAATGGGTGATTAACAAAGTTTTCTAAATTTCTTTTGCCGTATTGCACATGAAAATTCGTTCATATTCTTTTCTAGGCAAAGCATTGTAAATAACCATTTTGGCTTCATTGTTTTTGGCAACCCTTCTTTTAAGATCATCGGTCTGATTTTTAAAAAGGACAACCTCATCAATTTTGGTTTTCGAATTTTGAATAATAGGTTGAAAATCACCATTTGTAATAACATACCAAAGATCTAGATCTTTTGATTTAACATATGTCTCGAATCTATTTTTCCAATAAATAAAACTATCACTTTCAAAAAGTAGTGGTCTTTGTATAGATTGCCCTACATTTAGAGTGGTGATCTAGATCTTTTGATTTAACATATGCCTCGAATCTATTTTTCCAATAAATAAAACTATCACTTTCAAAAAAAGTTACTCTACATTCCTTATCGCATATTTGTCTTATACTTAGCAAGTTAAATCCTAAATTATCAACATGTTCTACATTATTTATTTTAACAGAGTCATTACAAATCGTACCTTTGCCAATGATGTTACCGCTAAGATTACTACCAAAAATGACGTTACCTCCATTGTATGCCTTGTAAGTGGAGAAGAGCTTTCGATTGCCCGTCATTTTCTTAGAGCATCCACTATCCTTGATCCATTCGCCGGGCTCTAAGTTGACTCCAAGGCATATCTATTTATATAAGACAATAACTCAAACATTTGGTCCCCAATATCTCATGGGTCCAAAGATGTTAGTGCCAAACATCCCTTGCATTTGATGCAATTGGTTAGGGTGTGAGAACGCAAGACACATTTCCCATGGCATGTACTTGACCTAAGAAAGTTGTTCCAACTTACGTGAAAGCCCCGAGGTTTGGTTTTGATCGACCAAAACTTGTCTTTTTGTTGCGGTGTTTTAGGGACGAGGAATAATATTATGACTCTTTAGGAGGTTGGAAGTTTTTTGATCTAAAATTGGTTTTTGAAAATCCATCTCCGAGCTTTGTTAATGGTTTATAAAATTGTTTGACTTCATTGTCACTAGCCACAAGAATTTTGAATTTGTTTACAATTATGTGTTTTGGTCTAGGACCCAAAATGGATTTTTGAAAAGACACACTTCTCTCAAAACTAGCGTTGCTGGTGGTGGTCCCATATTTATTTTGGGGGCCGCCTGAACATTAAGGGGGGTCGCCCATAATTATGGGACCACCATCAGAACATGACTTTTTTTGAGCTTTTACAAATTTTATTTCCTTAGTTTCACTAGATGATGCTTCAAATGAATTAAACCCCAAACCTAATTTATCACCGGAGGATTTTTGATTACTTTGCATTTCATTCAAGCAATGTGTACTCTTTTTAAATATTTGTTAAATCTAGTAGATTTTCTTTGAGCTTTTCATTTTCAATTTTTATTGTATGACACTTGACAATCGTAGATCAACTCCCTTGTCTTTCTCGGAGTTGGATAGTTATCTTTTAATTCTCTTAAGCCATTTTATAGATATTTCTAATCGTTTTAACCTTTTGTTTTTAGTGATTATCTTTAAACTAAGTTTGCAGTTGATTTATCTCATATTCATTGTCAGCTAAAGCATCAATTGATGAGTTTTTTCATCACTAAGTAAGAAGATTCAGAACATACCTCATTTGGTGTTTGAGCTACAAGACATGTCTCGTCTTGGATATTTTCATCATTCTCTTCACCGTTATCACTCCAAGAACCTCCAACGAATGCTATTTGGTTCTTGTCTCTCGGTGGCTTTGGACATTCTCCAATAAGATGATTTGGATCTCCGCATCTAAAGCACTTCCTTTCACTTTTGCCGTTTTTGTCGTCTCGGCTTCTTTGAAAGGTCTTTTTGTCGTTCCGAGGTTGTCTTACGAATCTACCTCTTCTCTTAAAGAACTTCTTGAAGTCTCTTACCGCCATGGCGTACTCTTCGTCTTCACTACCGGAAGTCGAACACTCTTCATCACTAGATTCTTTCTTAGCCTTTAAAGCAAGAGATTTCCTTTCAACTTTTGCTTTGACTATTTCGGAATCTTTCTTGATGATCATCTCATGGACTTTGAGGTTTCCAATGAGCTCATCAAGAGATAGTGATGTTAAGTCTTTCGACTCTTCAATCACCGTGACTTTTGCTCTCCATTTAGGATGTAGAGCCCTAAGAAACTTCCTTACGTAGTTCTTACTAGAATAACCTTCATCAAGAGCTTTAAGACTAGTGATAATAGTATTAAATCTAGCAAATGCACTATCTATAGATTCGTCTTCGGAGATGACGAATTGTTCATATTGTTGAACCAAAAGGTTGATCTTATTATCTTTGACTTGGTTATTACCTTGATGGGTGATTAACAAAGTTTTCCAAATTTCTTTTGCCGTATTGCACATGAAAATTCGTTCATATTCTTTTCTAGGTAAAGCATTGTAAATAACCATTTTAGCTTCATTTTTTTTCACAAGCCTTCTTTTAAGATCATCGGTTTGATTTTCAAAAAGGACAACCTCATCAAGCTTGGTTTCTGGATTTTGAATAATAGGTTGAAAATCACCATTTGTAATAACATGCCAAAGATCTAGATATTTAGATTTAACATATGTCTTGAATCTATTTTTCTAATAAATAAAACTATCACTTTCAAAAAGTGGTGGTCTTTGCATAGATTGCCCTTCTAGATATTTGTCGGAATCCATAGATCAATCCAAGCTTTAAAATACAATATATTTTAAAGATCTTGAGTGACCTTGCTCCTGTTACCAATTGTAGGAAACTAGAAGGGGGGGGGGGGGTTGAATTGTTTACTGGTTAATTTATCATTTTAAAACTTTTCTTAGAAAATTGTTAGATTCGAGTTATATGTTAATCAATCAACAATATGAATCACAACTAAAATATCTAATATAATGAACTAAGTAAGCAATAACAATAAAGAGATATAGAAAGAAACGATCAAACCAAGACACTAAGATTTATAGTGGTTCGGCAACGAAGCACCTCTTCGTTCCTACTTCACTCCCCGAGTACTCCACTCGATATTTCACTATGTCAACAAGCTCCCTTTAGGCGGAGAAAACCGTTTACACCTGGCTGACTTTCTTTTCCGACACTAAGCTAGATGTCAAGTCCTAATCTTAGCTAGAACCAATCTAAGACGTCACAAAGTCTTTATACACTCACAAGATATATACCCTTGGATTGACACATAATCCAAATCACACCAATACATAATTTACACTATTGGATCTACACTCAATCTAATTTACACAACAACACAAAGTAAATGTAATGAAGATATGTAATCTTGAGGAGGAAGAGAGAGATCACTTGATAACAAATCGTATGTAGAAGAATACGATTGTTCTTCTCTTGTACTTGATTAGAAGAAGAAGAAGAAGGGAGAGAGAAAGAATTAATCACTTGAAAACAAGATCAAGATATGTTAGTGATCAAGATATGTATTTTAGAAAGAAAGGAAGAAGAGAGAATAACAGATCTGAAAAAAATTCATGGCAAGAGGTTTTGTTTTTCAGATGGGGTAGCCCAGTATTTATAGGAGACAAAAAGAGCCGTTGTACTGGCGGCGGTCCCGGTGATCCCTAATATATAAGGGGGCCGCCAGGCCTATAAGGGGGGCACCGTAGACTACGCTCCCTTTTTTGTCTTTTTATGGGGAAGTTGTTATCTGTTTTAGAACCTTCCGTTTTGGGGGAAAAAATCTGATTTCAAATTAATTAATTTAATAAAACATTTCTTTTATAAATAATTATTTTGTGTTTATATTTTTGTAAAAAACACTTTTGTAAAAATGTAAGGTTTAGTCACTTAATCATGTTTAATGATTTGTTTATTCATACCTTAAGTGACTAATCTTATAAATAGAATTTTATGATTACTAATTTATAAACGTTTATTTTTATTGTAAACGTTTTTACATTTTGTTATTATCAAAACATTGAGAGGCCAAAAAATATAAATAACGTTTTTTAGACATTATTTGTATTAACAAAAAGTTAATCTAAAAACTAAATTTCCTAATGCCCCAAACTAGAGGGGAGCGAGTTGATTTATAGGGTGTGAGAGGGGAGTAAAATGTAAAATTTTCCCCATCATTCCACTGATAATGAGCCAATCATTGGCTGTTAAATCAATTCCCTCGGATCGCAGAAGTTAGCAAAGAGATCCAGCCATTCAAATCGTCACACGTGGCCCTCCTATTAGCTTTCCTAGTACGCAATTGATTCCATCCGTTTGATAACTTTCTCTGAATGAACTTTGAAGAATTGAGAGTTATATCATTGCCTGAATACGTGTCAAGCTACTATACGCTAAGGAGAAAGAAGTGGAAGGTCACATGACCTTAAGTGGATTAATTCCTAGGCACGTGACGACGACGTCATGCTGGCGTCACTCCAATCTTTAGAACACATTTTATTAATTCATGTTGGGCTTTAAATGGGCTTATGATAGCTTGGGCTGGTCCGGCCCATAAAATGGGTTACGGGCTGGCCCAATAAGTAGAGGGCACCGTTGGACTCGTAATCTCGCGCTATTATAATGGAATACTGAGGCCTTTTCACGTCTCTTTCATCGTAATTTTTATAAATTGAGACATCTCTTCGTAGCGAAACAAACCCGTAAATACCTATTTTTACGCCGTTTTCAATCCGTTTTACCTGCAAGACATAAAAACACCAAAAAAACATATTTGCAATATAATTAAGTATATTTTAGTATTTTAAGTCCAATTAATAGTGTTTTAAGGGTTATAGGGATGTGTGTTTTAAGACACACTCAAGCACCATCATCCTCATCATCATCTCCTTGGTGAGATAAAGATCCATAGTTATGATGGGCGGATGTTGATGAGACGGAGTGACGGGCATTTTCATGATCACTTTGGGGTTTTCGGGTTTGTTTTAAAGCAAATGGACGCATGACTCGATCAAAGACATTGTAAATGCCATTGTCAAGATGAGGATAATATCCTCTAAACTTAGCTACTGTTTTTCTAAATTCACAAATATTTCTGGATTGCATCTTTAAAAATGTTTCTTCTTCCTAATTTAGACTTTCCTCGTACTATAAAAAATAATACTCATACCATCATCGTCACACTCTCTCACCAATGACATTCCTAACAAACCGACATTCCAAACATCAAGGGTAGCAAAATAAGTGTGAAAACCCATTTGGAGAAGAGAAAACTAAACCTTGTAACACATCCAATGAGTCAATGTAAGTTCACTACAACCATGCCAAAGCCATCATTCCTCACATGAAACCCAATGTCTAAGAGTGAAACAATCACCACAATAAGAATTACCAAATCCTACATTAAGGACACTCTACAGTCACCACAAGTTGTTTACATCCTCAATTTGTCGCAACTCACCCATGTCAATTCACATTGTTACTACACTCAAGCTCCAGCCTCAAGGTGACAACCAAACTCAAACCACACCACCTCTTTATCTCCAAGTAGAGAAAGCCTACGAGTTGATGACATAATCAGACTATACAAGACCTATCCAACCTCTTAGCCATGCATCTCTCCCAAAAATAAAACAACATTCCCTCATCACCTTACTCTCCAAACCTACCACATATCCTCAAAATTAACCAAGTTAAAACCCATGTTGGGTATTGCCCTTGTTGCATCTTCACCCAAAAACAATTCCTTGCTTTAAGTGAGGATATCAATTGGGTGGATTCCTGTCCTCACTGACCAATCCACCACCTAGAGTTCAAAAGAGATAACCTTACAACGCTCGTCAACTCTCCATCAACAACCAACTAATCTCGTTATTATGCCTAAAAATAATGTAACACCTTTTGAGGTCGCAAGCAAGTTCTAAAATCCTTCTATGCTATTAGGATTTTTTTTCCCATGATGTATTAATGTGCTTTAAGCATATTTGTTTTTCTGTTTTATGTATGCTTGTGTGTAGTTCACACACATTGTCCTAAATGAATGAAGTATCTTTTGCTTTGATGTTTGTTGAATTGTATATTTTTCTTCTTATGTGCTATAGTTAGAAATATTGTATATTGTTTAACTTGTTTTTGTAGCCAAGAAACCATAGCTCGATTCCTTGGTGACCTTGAATGAGGGGGGAGCACACATCAAGGGGGAGCATTTATTCCGTCGATATTACAAACAATTCCTGACGATGCCTTTTTGATTCTACAAAAAAGGGGAGAAATGACATAAAACTCACTAAATACTTGGAGTATTCATTGTGTCTGCTTATGAAGTATTATTGTTGAATCGTTGAAGTATGGGTTCTAAACAATCATGTTTAGAAGCCATAGCTGTAAGCTTGTCAAACTTAACATGAATGGTTTCCATAATCTTTTTGGCGCGTTGGTTATTGATTTGAAACCCTCTTGATGTTTCTGAATAACCAATAAAAACCCCAATGTCTGCTTTTGATTTCATTTTTCCAAGATCATTTCGGTCATTTGTTGGATAACACAATGAGCCAAACATATGAAAATACCCAACATTCGGGTTTTGTCCGCGTAATAGCTCATAAGGTGTTTTGTTATGTCGTGTATGAATGATTGATCGATTTTGAGTAAAACAAGCTGTAGCCACCGCTTCAGCCCAAAGAAATTCAGGTAATCGAGAAAAGATAAGCATTGTTCTAGCAGCCTCAACAAGAGTACGATTACGTCTTTCAACCACTCCATTTTGCTGAGGCGTACGAGCAGTTGAAAATTGTTGCATGATGCCTAACTTTTCATAATGAGCTTTAAGAGTTGCATTTTTGAATTCAGTACCATTGTCAGTACGAATCTTGCAAACTTTGGCTTTATAATTCAGTTGAGCTTGAGCAATGAATTTCTTTATAATCTCTGGAGTTTCGTCTTTCGAATGAAGAAAGTAAACCCATGTATATCGAGAATAATCATCCACTATCACAAGAATATACTTCTTTCCATTGATCGAAGCTACCCTCATTGGACCGCATAAATCCATATGAAGTAATTCCAATTTGGAGTGATCACTTGGAACCAATTTGGGTGGATGAGAAGCTTTCTTGCTTTTTCCTCTTTCACAAGCAGAACAGAGGTGATCCTTTCCATATTTGAACTTTGGAAGACCATCAACCAAGTCAAGTCTGGTAAGATCGTTTATGGTTCCAAAATTAAGATGTGAGAGTCGACGGTGCCATAACCATGACTTTGTTGAAGTTGCTTTGGACATCAGACAAACAAGAGAAGAAGCAGCCATGTCAGAAATGGAGATAGTATACAAATTAGATTCGCATCCTCTTATGAGCAAATCATCTCCTCCTAGATTTCGCATGTAACATGTCTTGGAATGAAAAGCCACTTCTAAATCACCATTACAAAATTGCCCAATGCTAAGAGTTGCCAAGACCTTCAACATATATACATGACAAATAGTGATTTTTCCCTGTATATAATCACTATAGCCTGTGATTGCTGCAAAATTATCATTTCCAAAGCGAACGGTGGCCCATGAATTTCTTCAATGAAATTTCTCAGCAGTGATCGATCACCCGTCATATTCTTTGAACAAATCCACTGTCAACAATCTACAGAACGATTCTGGACTCCTGTAAACACCCGAAGAACCAACACATGGATATTGTGGGCAATTTGAGTCTACCATTTCTTAACAGTACCGTTGATTTTTCATATGAAACCGATTATTATGAACATTCAGAGTTGTGTTAACGGGAGACCAAACAACATTTGGTTGTGATTCAAACCACTTTTGCCAAATTTGACTTGTGCGAATTTTGTTCTTCATGTATATGTTTGAAAAGTTATCTTTCAAATTTTGTTTCTTTGTCTTAGAAGCACTAGAGACCTTATGTTTAGCTTTTGAGGCACTTCCTACATCAATCTTAGGTTTGGAGACTACATAAGTAGTATCTAAAGACTTAGATTGTGTCAACTTCTCAGAAAACCTAGTCTTAAGAACTACATTAGTAGTGTTTGAAGATCTTGGTGTTCTAGAATTAGTGGATAAGTCTCTACGAACATTCGAATGCACATTCAATTTATATTTTGCAAGACAATTATCATGACATGGAATAAGCACATTTTGCATACAAGAAACACATAACAGAGTTTTCGCTTTAGCAGCGTTTGCAACATTAACATCATTTACATTCTCTTTGTTTGAGATAACATTTGCAGATGTATTATCTGTTTGCTTATTTTTCCTAACATAAACTGCTACTTTCTTTGCTGAATTCTTAGAGTTAGCTAAGACACTGTTCTTGACATGTGAATCTCTATTCATTGGTCTTCTAACACTAGATGCAGCATTCATTCCTGTAGAAGATAAATCACTCTTAGCTTTGTTTGTTTATGATTCTTGTGTTATGACAACTCTATACATTCCAGGTACTATAACATTTTTGTTTGAATTTGCCCCTCTTTGTTTGTCAGGTGAAGTCTGTAAAGTGACTGGTTTTGACACTACATGTTTTTCTTTTGTCATTGAAACAACCGTTTTCTTTGGAAAAACTTGTTTGTTTAGCGGTGTGACACAAAGAAGATTTTGAGAAACATTTGTCATGTCAAACTTAGTATTTACAGACTTACCTTTTTCAACAGTTTCCAATCTAGTTTTTAACTCAGATATGGTACTTAAAAGATTCTGATTCTCAGCACGAATAGCACCATATGCATATGTTTTCTCAGAGACATGAGCAATTAATTCATCCATTTATTTTTGAGATTGAGACCATGTCTTTTTGATTGAATCGAAAAGCTTTTGATATTTTATTTTTACATTGTCTCGTTCTTTCATCAAATATTGCACTATAAAATACAAAAACACGTTCTCATTCTCAAGTTTCTCCATCTTTGAAATCCAAGAGTAATCAAGAGGATTTGTGTGTTTATTGTTTAAAGTTGACTCCCATTTATGTTTTTCTTTTGCATGTTGTAACTTTAATTCAAAATCAACACTTTGCTTTTGACATCTTTGAACTTCTTTTTCAAGAATTTTTATCTTTGCTTGCAAACCCTCTTAAATCTCAATGGAATTCTTTTTAACTTATTCAAGTTCAGCATTGAGGGAATTATCTTCGCATTCATGATTTAACAACACACTTATTTCTACTTCATGCTTGGGGGATGCTTCCAAAAGTTGATCTTTTAAAACATCATTTTGCTTCTCTATTTCACAAAGTTCACTTTCTATAGACTCAAAAACATCTTTAATTTCTTTTATATCCCTTTGAAATGATTTCCTAAAGAATTCAAAATAGAACTTCAACTCGTTAACAATCGGTTTGACTTGATCTTGACAAAAATCATTGAGTTGTATTTCTTCAGGAGATGTGTAAAAAATGATTACACTTTTACAATTCTTTTGAATTAACTCAGACAACGTTTGAAAACAATTTTTCATTTTATCCAATTGTATGATCAAGGGTGACTCACTCGGCATTGATGCCGGGATAGAAGAAGTTGCATTTGAAGTCTTGTCAGAAGGAATAAAAGAAGATGGAAACTATTTTTGCTCAGCAGAAAGCTCTTTTTGAGGAACAAAGTCTTTATAAAGAGCATTTATTTGTTGGTAATCAATTGTCCAACAATTCTGTTTGTTTACAACAGCAATTGGATCATTCATTTTTTCTTTCATTTTTTGTTGACTTTTGGAAGCATCATCAAGAGTGTCCTCAGTATGTCTAACATTCAAAGGTATTTTTGAATTACTCAAACTAGAGGCAAGATATAACTTTGGACATTGAGAAATTGCTTGCTTAAGTGTATAAGGATTTGAGTACCCCAAACCATGTTTTAATTGCGGATCATACACAGACAACGGCTTTGGTCCAAGCACAAACATTCCTTGTAAGGAATTGCCAAGTTTCAACATTAGAACATCATTCTTTTTAAGTTTGGCCTAGAGATCTAGAATATTGTCATGATAACGATCCTTATTTTCACTCATTTGTCGTTTTAAAATTAAATAAGTCTTTTGAAGTTCCTCATTTTTCTGTTTGTAATCATTGACAGCTAAATCTAATTTATCTCGTTGTTTTCTAGATCTCGAATGATGTCTCGATCACGAATAAATTGAGACTGGGCTTGCTGATTAAAATGTTTTGCCTTTTGATCAGCCTCAAGAAATTCGTTGAGATAATTGTTATCCTCATTGATGTTTTCCAAAACTCGAACCCTTTCCTTATACAACTCGAGCTAATTAGTCAAAGTCGTGTTTTGTTGTTGGACTTTTTGAGCAAATAATTGTTGTTTCTCAGCTTCCAGATATGCATTTCTAGCTAGTTGTTCTAACGCATATAGGTCAGGAACATGTGTATCTTTTTCAACACTGCCACTATTAACATGTCCATTTGGTTCATCAAATATAATATTGCTATCAATTTGATCATCACCAATAGTACTGTTAATAATTTTAGTATGAGTTGGATACATTTGTTCTTTATTCTCATTGATGGATGAAGATTGTACCTCACTTATAAATGCATAATCATAGCTTGGCCCAGCATCAGAAGTATTATTGGCTGGTTGAATTCTGGCCATTAAGCATATGTTTGCGTTGAGTTCTTCAATTTCTTCCATCCTTGAAGCATCAGCAAAGAGAAAATCATTTTGTTCATCGGTAAGAATTACTCTAGCTTCATCCTGTTTTGCCAGCAACATTTGTTCCATGAAATATTTTGAATCCCGAACTCTTGGCTTTGGACAATTCCTAGCATAATTTCCTTTTCCACTACAGTTGTAGCATTGAACAGTTGAAGTATTTCCTGAAGAAGAAGTTCGAAGAGTCCTTTGAACATTTCCGGTCTCATTTTGAGCATTAGATCTGATAATGCCTTAATTATACAAGTTTTCGGCGGCGTTATTTATATATATTTGATCATTTCTCGTGAACTTTCGGTACTTAATCAAGTATATTTGATATTATATGTTCTAGGTATGTGTCCTGGAAGAAAATGAAAGAATACACAAAGATAAGAAGCATAAACGAAGAAATAAACTCAAGATAAAGATCTCCCGACGCTTGTCCACTGTTTTGGCCATAACTGGAGCATACGAACTCGGATTGAGTTGATTCAAGCGGCCACGGAAAGAGAATTCAATTATCTACAACTATGAAAAAGGCCAACTGTTGAGATATTACCAAAACATCCGGTTTTACAAATGAGTACAACATACTTTATGAAGATTCATTTAATTCGCGAATCTGGTCCATAATCCGTCCACATTCATTCCCAACTTGGTCCCCAAGTTACCTTTACCTTATAAATACCCCCTATGATGCTTGGATGAAATCATCTCTTATTATATCATCACATACAAATCTCAAGAAGAAGATCCAAGAAAAGGCCAACGTACGGCGTACTTTTCTCTAGTGCGCCGCACTTCTGATCGAGTTCCCAAAACCGCCGCACTATATTTCTTGTGCGTCGCACTTTCGTTCAAACTTCCCAAGGAAATGGTTAAAGTCCCAATAAATGCTAAGTGCATTAACTCCCTAAGTGCGCCACAATTTTTCTCAAGTGCGACGCACTTCTACCCGTAATCAGTCTATAAATAGAGAAGGATTTCTCTCATTTTACACACACCTCCACAAATATTCTCTCATCAACCCACACCATCTAATCACGAATCTCAAAGGAGGTAACAGCACCTTAAGGGTTCGGGTCGATTGGAATCAATAGCTTGGGTTTTATTATAGTTTTCGTTTGGGAGAACTAATTGTCGAATCGTTGATCTTGTAAACGTTGGTATAATTTCTACAACTATTTTAATATGAAGTATTCTGAATTCATGATGAATGTTATGTGTTTTGTTACTTTGATTATGGAGTAGTGTTCTTATGATTATTTTGGCATAATGTGATCTTGGATATGGAGTGTTTGGGTATGTATTTCTTGAATTGGTAAAACATATTTTATATAAAAAAATAGGCCGAAAGGGTTCTTTTATATATGTGTTTAATCAATCCATCTAATATATTGGTTATAATAACTTATAAAGGCCGAAAGGATTTGTTTTAATTAATCGATATAATCACTAGTTATATTTAAAGGCCAAAAGAATTTATAACTTGTGATAACTATATTTTTTAAACTTATAAACACTATTCCAAACAATTCATTATCTAAGTGATCATTGCCTAAACAAACATACCTTAATCATTTGATTGAATCATCTTTTAATTGCTTTCTTTGCATTATTCGATATATGCTCGTCTTGGTTAATTGATCCGTGACAATCTTATTAACCTTAGCACCTTAATTACAAACTGTGAAAACTTCAATTCCCGTGGAACAACCTGGACTTACCTAAAGCTATACTATACACGAACGGGTATACTTCCCGAGTGTTGTGTTTTAGTAAAAATCGGTATTTCTAGTATTATAAATTTAAAGCTTGGAAAACACACATCAAGTTTTTGGCGCCGCTGCCGGGGAATTGTTTAAGTTGTTATAGTTTGTTGCTTATTTCTGGTGCTATTTTGTTTCTCAAAAATTTTCAAACCCGCCGTACCGTTTTCTGGCAAACGGAAACTAAAAATCATTTTTCTCCAGGAAGTACGCCGCACATCTTATTTGTGCGCCGGTTTTCCTGTAAACCCAGAAAGTACGCCGTACTTTACCCAAGTACGCCGCACTTTCTGCAAATTTTCACAAACAGAATCTTATTTCAAAAACCAAAACCAAAACCCCCAATCTGCTAGTCTTAGGTTCTATAATCATTTGGAATTGTATTTTATCTGATTATATGCCTTGTGTATTTGTAATTATCTAGTTTATCATAATATTAAAAAAAACATAAAATTTCCAGAAAAGTCAGCGCACTTTTCCTAAAGTACGCCGTACCTATCTAAAAAAAATCTTTTATTTATTTATCCTTATTTGCTATATATAATAAAAACTAAAATATATCTAATATATATAAAAATCTATATAAAAATAAAAAAATATATATGAAAATAATTTATTTTATTTTGAATATTATCCTATTAGCCTTAACTATATATATAAAAATGTCTTTTTGCAAAATGCTTAACGTATGTATAAATCCCCTATCTTTCGGAAAACAACTAGTAAGTCTAATATATAAGTTAGGTTTATGAAAAGTGTCGATTATGTGGTTTTATTATATTTTGTTATTAGACTTTATTTTGTTTAGTTTAATATAACTTGTAATAAGGTTTATTATGCTTTAAGTAAGAAATAACATAATAACCAAAGTCTAGGGACTAGTATTGATAAGTTAGAAAAATAAAAAAGGGAAGCCTACCTCCCATTGCCTATAAATAGCCCTCTAATCTTCATTAGAGGGTGACGCTCTTGTAATTAACTCTCATTTTCCCTCCTTAATAAGATTTGAATTTTTCCCTTTACTTGCCCTCATTCTCTCTAATCTTACATGTTGATATGATTGATTCAAGATTCAAGTGACCTATCAGGGGTTGAATAGTTTACTGGTTAATTTACCATTTTAAAACTTTGCTTAGAAAATTGTTAGATTCAAGTTATATGTCAATCAATCAACAATATGAATCACAACTAAATATCTAATATAATGAACTAAATAAGCAATAACAACAAATAGATAGAGAAAGAAACGATCAAATAAAGACACCAAGATTTATAGTGGTTCGGCAACGAAGCACCTTTTCGTTCCTACTCCACTCCTCGAGTTCTCCACTCAAGATTTCACTATGTCAACAAGCTCCCTTTAGGCGGAGAAAATCGTTTACACGTCGCTTATGTTATTTTCTGACACTAAGCTAGATGTCGAGTAATAATCTTAGCTAGAACAAATCTACCACTTCACAATCAATATGCAATCACTAGATCTACACTATCGGATTTACATACAATCCGAATCACACAAATACACAAGATAATTACAATAGAGATTTG
>BQNB010124276.1:0-13198 GCA_026074375.1 Tanacetum coccineum
GAACCGTAAGCTATGAGAGTTCAAGAGAGAGTTTGTGTTTAATTTTTGGTTTGCAAATGAAGTGTGAGAGTTTACTTGCTTTTTTGCTTCTATTTATAGCTAAACATGGAAGGAAAACCACCTAAATGAAACTAACAAATAGTTTTGGCTTGGTATATGGATGCGTTTAATTTTAAAGGTTATAAGGGATGGATTATGAAGTTTTATAATCCTAGGTGTAAGTAAAAGTGAGGGGTTTGTTTAAGTGAAGCATGGGACTTGTAAGAAGGAGTTGACATATCAAAAGCATGCTAGTAATCTTTCTCTTGGTCCCCTTGAACTCATCCAAATACTCATACACATAAGGAGACAATATTTTGCTTCGTTAACCCATGGATAAGGGTTTAGGGTTTATATTTTGGACAAAGGATACATTACTTTATGCTTAGTGGAGGTTTTGATTTAATTAGAATGTGTAGTATGTAAATGAGTTGTATAACCAGCTATGGCTTTATTTGTGTAAGTATTTTCGTAGTTTTTGGGGTATTGGGTATTATGGTGGGTATTTGTTGAAGTGTAGAAGTGTTTATGTGGTTACATGCATGCATGGATGCCCAAAACATGAACCGGATGCGTTTTACGTAAAGTATAAAAATAAAACTTAAAAAGTTATAAATTATACTTCTAATAATGTTATAACACTTCTTGAACGTAAACTTTTATTTGTATGATGCCCGTTTACATTAAATGTTGATTTTTAGTTTACGCGATTTAACTAAGCGATTTAAATAAAAAAACAAATGCGTAAAAGCCTAAAAATAAATAATAGAATATTTGAAGTCGTAAAATGACCTGAAAATGCGAAATTTTATAGATGGCAATAAAACTTGTACCCGACGGAGACCCGATCCCCAAACTCGAATTGACTTGGGAATCCCCGAGTTGACCGAGGATAGGGATGGGGACGGGGAATCCCCAAATTATGAAACCAGAGATAGGGCGGGTATGGGGATAGCATAAATCTTCGACCCCGAACCCGACCCTGAACTTTTTAGTGTACAAATATATATAAATTATTTGTATATTAATACTACATGTATATGTCTATGTATATGATGGTGAGTATTCAAAAAGTATTATACATGAAGTATATTTGTATGTATATGTGATATTTAATGGATTAAATATTCTTAAAGTATTAAGCACTAACTACATACTATATTCAACCAATAGTTTTTCCCAATACACATATTTGATCTATTAATTTATATAATATATATGATGTTTTAATATTTCTGATGCTTTAAAGTTGAAAGACATTTTAAAAAATCTAACTATGTACAATGTATGCGTTTGACATTTTGTAAGTCAATTCTTTATATTTTTGATTAGTTGTGTTTCGTTGATTGTAGTACTAATTTTGCCCTAATTTTGCTTGATTGTAATACTAATTTTGCCCTTATTTTGTTTAATTTCATATTAGTTAGCTGATTGGATGATGACTTTTTGTTAGGTTAGGTTTACTGATTTGTTGATGACTTAGATTTGTTTATGACTTAGATTTTATGTTAGGTTAGGTTAGGTTAGATTTTGTATTAGGTTTACTGATTTGTTAAGTTAGCTTGTGGATGACAATTTTGGTTAAACACTTTTGGTTATGAAAAGACTAAAGGATATGGAATAGTCATGGGGAGGATGATCCTAAGTAGATTATGAAAGGGAAAAAGAACGAGTACGGGTCGAGTAAGTTTACTAGGTTTAGGGATGATCCTAAGTGGATTAAGAGAGGTAGCGAGTTTGGTTCACCTGTGTCAAAATTTGGTGAGCGTTTGAGTAGGTCTGGTAGCTCTTCACATGGGGTAGACTCGCCTTGAAAAGGCTTCTAAGACATGTTCCTATTATAGCGCGTTTTCTAAATTACAGTTTTCTAAACATAGGCTAAACATAGTATTTCTGCCCTATTAGATTTCTATGTATATAGCGTGTTTATTATTGAACGAAGCGCTGAAATGCTTTCTATGAATGATTTTCCCTGCATAAATTTGTTTGCCAACTTTGAGTCCTCTATAATGTGGTGTTTATGGTTTCTTACTTCGTATATCATATGATACTTTTATCTTCATGAATTGGTGGATAGGTGCTGCTAGTATATATATTCATATATATCAGTAGTTAGATTATTAGATAGATAAATAGGATAATAGAATTTCTTCACTTCTATGGATTTGACATTTATAGTTCTGAGTTGGTGGATAGGTGATGCTGGTATTTTGAGTTAAATAGTGGTTACTGGTGTAGAGTCGAGTAGAAACAGTTGGCGCACATCAGCCCAACTTTACTATAGCTAGAACTTAGTACTGAGCCGGTTTCACTTAAACTCGGTACACTTAATGGTTTTTTAAAAGGTATATCTTATAGCTACAACACATTAGCATAAATTACACATTATAGAGTGCTCTTTTGATTTATTACTTTATACACTTATGTCCAACATCATTACTGTTAATGATCACTAATAATGAACAACAAAGTGGGCTGATAATGTCTTTGCTTCTTTGATGAGTGCTTAATTACCTGTTTGCATTCTTCTTTGCTATAGGTTAATTACATGTAAATAAGTAGAAGTTGATATAGTACCATTAAGTTTGGTTATGTCGGCGAGCGAGGATAGAGGATGGATGTACAAAATAAGAAACAGTAAGGGTCTTCTTTGTTCTTATTACCAATCAAAGGTGTTCGAGTTTCTCAACTTTGCATTTTCTATCGAAAGGGTTGTTGAAATTAGAACTCTGGGGAGTAAAGTAGTGTTTCATATCAAATGTCCTTGTTCTAAGTGTAAAATAAAAGTATTCAAGGAAAGAAATGAAGTTGAGTATGATTTGTGGCACAACGGGTTCATCCGTGGTTATAAAACTTGGTATGTTCATGGCGAAAGAAAAAGTAAACCAAAAGAGATTGGGCAATGCTCTAGGTTAATGGAAGTTGACGATGTTGGAGGTTGAACACACATGATTTTGGATATGTTAGAAGCTCACGATGAGCAAGCCCCAAATTTGCATTCAGAACCTTTGGAGGAACAAGCCCCAAATTCTTATGCCAAGGAATATTATGATATGTTAGAAGCTGACGACGAGCCTTTATACGAGGGGTGTGAAAAGTATTCGACACTTGAAGCTGCCACAAGGTTGTTAAATTAGAAGGCAAAATGTAATGTACATGAGGCGACATATAATCGAGCACTTTCCATCTTTAAGGACATGTTACCTGGTAATAAACTGGTTGGGAACTTTTATGAGACAAAAAAGATTTTGAGAAAACTGAACCTTCCAAGAGAAAAGATTCATGCTTGCAAAAACCATTGCATGTTATTCTATGGGAAAGTTGATTCTTTCTTGTCTAGATGTAAAGTTTGCGGGCATTCTCATTACAAGAATGGTGGAAGAAACAATGTCCCTAATTTGGTGCTTAGATACTTTCCGATTTACAGATGGAAATAAAACCCGTACCCGTCGGAGACCCAATCCCCAAACCTGAATTGACTAGGGAATCCCCGAGTTGACCGGGGATGGGGATTAAGACAGGGAATCCACAAATTATGAAACTGAAGATGGGACGGGTATGAGGATAGCATAAATCCTCAACCTCGAACCCACCCTGAACTTTTTAGTGTACAAATATATATAAATTATTTTTATATTAATACTACACGTACATGTCTATGTATATGCTGGTGAGTATTCAAAAAGTATTATACTTGAAGTATATTTATATGTATATGTGATATTTAATGGATTAAATATTCTTAAAGTATTAAGCATTAACTACATACTATATTCAACCAATATTTTTTCCCAATACACATATTCGATCTATTAATTTATATAATATATACGAGGTTTTAGTATTTATGATGCTTTAAAGTTGAAAGACATTTTAAATAATCTAACTATGTACAATGTATGCGTTTGACATTTTGTAAGTCAATTATTTATATTTTCGATTAGTTATGTAACTTTTATGCTTAATTCATAAGGGTGGAAAATCCCTGAATCCTCGTGGGGATCCTCGATCCCTATTGGGGACGGGGATGGGGACGGAAAACGATTCCCTAATGGGGATGGGGACGGGGATGAGGATGAGGCTCATAAATAGGGATGGGGATGGTAAATAAGATCCCTGAAATTCCTTGACCCATTGCCATCCCTATGGGTCTTCATCATAGTCACCGTTACCATACGAATCCCTCCATTGTTCCATCATCGTGTAGTGTTAATTTTATTGACGAGTGATACGAAGTATTATACCATTAATCAGCCTAAGAAATCCAACCAGGCTAATTTTGGTAAATCCGAAGCAAAGCATCTTAAATAAGTTTCAATACCTAGGTTGACGACCTCGGTTTGCTCGTCAGTTTGAGAATGATAAGCAGCGCTATACTTTAATGTCGTGCCTTGTAGCTTGAATAGTTCCCTCCAAAACATGCTTAGGAATACTTTATATCGATCGGTTACAATTGATTACGGAATTCCATGTAATCTAACCACTTTTTGTAAAAACGTTGCTGCTATAGTGACCGTAGTATACGTTTGCCTCAAGGGAATTAAATGTGCATATTTGCTCAATCAGTCAACCACAATAAGTAAAACTATGAACCCGTGAGATCACGGCAGTCCATCAATAAAATCCATTGTTATATCATCCCAAACCTTGTCAGGTAATTTAAAGGGTTGTAATAGCCCTACGGGTTTCATAGTAGAATATTTATTTCTTTGACATATGTCACACTCGGATACTAGCTTTGTGATGTCCTTTTTCATCCTACCCCATTGCAATTCTATTGGCATCCGTTGATAAGTCTTCAAAATCCCTACATGACCCCCGATAACTATGCTATAGAACTCTTGGAAAAGTCATGGTATGCAGCTAGAAGTGCGGGGCAACACTAATATGCCCTTGTATAATAAGCAATCATCTTCTACTATATATTCCTCAAATCCTTCAACCCCACTAATAACCTTCTGTCTAATTTTCTCTAATTCTGGATCGTGCTTTAACCCTTTAATTAGTGCAGCACAATTTTGAAAGTGAGGAATCGAAAGCGCCAAACAAGATGCAGTCTCGACACGCCGTGACAATGCATTCGCAACCTTATTTTCTTGGCCTGGTCTATTATGGAATTAAAAATATAACCCAACAACTTAGCCAACCACTTTTGGTGTTCTTTAATAATTAACTGTTGTTCAAGTAATTATTTCAAGCTCCTTTGATCCGTCTTGACCATAAATTTTTGGCCCATCAGGTATGGTCTCCACTTTTGAATGGAAAACAGTATTTTCATAAGTTCTCTCTCATATACAGATTTCTTTCTAGCCCGTGGCCCATGTACTTGGCTATAAAAAGCAATTGGAATTCCAGATTGCATTAGGACTGCCTCGATACCATGTCTTGATGTGTCCGCCTCCATCATAAATTCTTTATGAAAGTCTGGAAGTGCTTAAACAGGTACTTTTGTCATAGCATTTGGCAAAGCTCAAAATGCTAGGGTCGCCTCACTATTCCAATTAAAGTTATCTTTTTTTAGTTTTTCTGTTAATGCTCCCGCTATCTTACTATATCCTGTAACGAATTTCCTGTAGTAACCCGTTAATCCTAGAAAACCTCAGAGTTCACGCAAGTTTTTTGGAATCGTCCATTCCAACATTGCTAAAATTTTAGACGGATCAGCTTCGACCCCTTTTCCTGATACAATGTGCCCTAAATACTCTATTTGTTCCTACCCAAACAAACACTTTTTCTTATTTGCATATAAACGTTGTTTCTGTAAAATATTAAAAAACCTAATTAAGTGCTCTTGATGTTCATTCATGTTTTTACTATAAACCAATATGTAATCAAAGAAAACCAAAACAAATTTTCAAAGGTAAGGCTGGAATATCTTATTCATCAAGGACTAAAAGGTGGTTGGGCATTGGTTAGACCGAACGGCATAACCAAGAATTCATAGTGACCCTCATGTGTTCGAAAAGCAGTCTTTGGTACATCTTCACTTTTTATATGAATTTGATGATATCCGGATTTCAAGTCAAGTTTGGAAAATATTGTTGTTGCATGCAACTCGTCCAACAATTCTTCGATAACCAGAATTGAAAATTTGTCTGAACAACGACTTTATTTAACGCTCGATAATCTACACAGAACCACCAACTTCCGTCTTTTTTTAACTAAAAGCACTGGACTCAAAAAAGGACTTGAACTTGGTTGTATAACCCCAGCTTCCAGCATCTCCTTCACCAATTTTTTGATCTTATTTTTCTGAATGTGGGGGTATTGGTAGGTCCTTATTCTCACAGGTGTTGTACCATTTTGTAAGACAATTGCATGCTCATGGTCTCGTCTAGGTGGAAGACCACGTGGTAGACAAAAAACATCCTCATATTCGTCTAATAAAGCTTGAATTTCTGTTGTAATAATCAAAATTGGCGCTGGAACATTTTCTAACCTTTTCATCTCAATCATAATGCCTTCTTGTTCATGTCGTAATGATCTGATGAGTGATTTAAAAGACACCATAGTTTTGCATAAACTAGGATCACCTTGAATCATAACTCTATGAGTACCTTCCCCATATGACATAGTAAGTTTATTCTAGTTAATCGACATATCTCCTAATGTCTCGAGCCATTTAATACCCAATATCATATCAGTGCTACCTAATTCAAAAGGAAAGAAATCCTCATTTATCTGCATTTTTGGAAACGTCACAAGTACCCGTTTGCAAATTCCTTGACTCTTTTCAACCTTAACGTTTCCCAAGATAACCCCTACTATTTTTGATCTAGTATCCTCTAAACCCAATTGATCCAGTAATCGCTGAGCTATGAAATTATAAGTGGCTCCGCAATTGGCCAACACTACTACATCCACCGCATGGATGTATTCGCGTAGTTTCATAGTAGGTGGAGGAGTGAATCCCAAAACATAATTTAGAGAAACCTCAACAATGTCTAAATGGATGTGGTCATCTTCATCTCTACTTGCTTCTTCTTCTTCTTCTTCGCTATCGTTTTCATCAACTAACAATATATGTAATGTTTTGTTCGCACACTAGTGACCTGGTCTAAAGTTTTCATTGCATTTAAAACACAAACCCTTTCTCCTCTTATTAGCCAATTCTATCTCAGTTAACCTTTTAAACTGCCCCGATCAGGTCATCAACCCACCTTTGGTTGAAATTGAAGAACCCAAAACACTTCCCTTAGGCGCAAATTATGATGAAGACAATACACTATTATGATTAAAACCCGACCCCACTGCTGAATTATAATGGTAAGAATTTGAACGATTATAATTACCTCCAACCTGTGTATCAACACCAACACCAACTCTCTGGTTATCCTCAATCGATATCGCCAACTCCATTGCATGAGACAAGCCCTCCATTTTCATGACTCGTAACGTTGCCCTCAAATTAGATTTTAACCCTTTAATGAACGTTGCTTCCATCACTTCTTTTGAGATCCCAACTAACTTTTCAAACAAAGCTACATATACCCTAGTTGTTCCTGCTTGATTAATAGAAAGAAATTGTTCAACTGGATCACCTTGCTGTGATTGTTGAAATTGATTAACAGTTACCTTTTAAATCTTTCCCATGTATGATGTATGGAAAGGTGTTCGACCCTTACTCCAACGATACCATGATAAAGCCTCCCCTTCTATGCATAAAATGGCAACCCTTAATTGTTCTTGTTATGGTATTCCTTTAATCTCAAAGTATCATTCTACCTTGTATATCCACCCATATGCATCTTGTCCATCAAATAACGGCATTTTTAATTTCCTCATTCGACGATCAAAACCATGTTGCGTAAATCTGTCACTTGTTTGAGGTGTTCCTGTCATTCCATGTTCCAAACACTACTACAAAAAAGGCCATAGAAACTGGTCAAAATAGCCCATAAAGAGTGGTTTTGGAACCACTCTCCAAGGGGGGTATCTCCATGATCGAAATATATAAAAACCGGTTATCCAACCAGTCTCTATAAGAAGAATCGACACCGGTTCTCTCCTTAAGAAATAGTCTCCTTAACAATTGGTCTCTATACTGGTTCTCCCGAAACATGTCTTTATAACAACATCCAACCGGTCTTTATATAGATTAAAAAGATATGTTTTTATCTCAAAACCTGTCTTTTTTTTAATCATTTAAAAAAAATGGAATTCTTTAATAAATTCCAAAATTTACAAATTTAACCCACCAAAATAAAGAAATATAAATACAGCAAATATATATAAACTGAGTTAGATGGACCAAAAATGTCAAAATCAACAAAATAAAGTAAATAAATACAACTTTCATTTAAGCTTAACATAAAACAAATACAAAATTCAAATCAAATTAAATTACTAGAATTCAACAAATAACTATAAAGAAAAACACTAGAATTCAACATAATTATCTAGGACTAATCTCGCCACAATGTAAACCTTGAGTAGATGCATTTTGAAACTGAGCTACAAGTTCCTACATACATAGAAAAGGGAAAATATATACGAGTATGAAAAACAGATATTTGACAACATGTTCATCATCATGCTTGTATCTTACCGTCGAAAAACGGATATTTGACAACATGTTCATCATCATGCTTGTATCTTACCGTCCACCCGTGAGTAACGCCAGGGTATATCTTCACAAAGTTATCGACCTACAAAAGAAAATGGTAGAAAGAATGTAAATGGCGATGTTCCTTTGGGCTACCATCCATAAATTGTAACAAATCCTAAAATTGACATAGTTTTGCATATCAGTGTTCCAAACACCTATGGTTCTAGTTTATTCTTATTTAAATAAGTTATACACAATGGAATATTTAAATTAGGTACCTCCAATAAACTTTCTGGATCGATCATTCCACGCCATAAGCGCATTTTTTGACCCGTGATAGGGTCAATGACAATAGTAACGGGAACTTCTTCTGAATCCAGTCTGTAGTATGTGCTTATCTTGCTGCCCTCTTCAGTGTCATCATATATCTATATCAAACATAATAATAATAAATTTCCAAATGATCATCTAACTTGACACACAGATTAGCAATACAGTAGAAACTCGATACATTAATACTCTCTAAGATAATATCTTTTGCAGATCCTGATTCATTAATTTATAGATAAATGAATATTGATTAATTAACAACTCTTTTAATTAATAAATTTAAGTGGTCCCATGAGTATTAATTTATAGAGTTTCTACTGGATAGATATTAAATGTCTTGAAGTGCATCGGACGACTTGATGAAAAGTAGAATAAGGCATTCTTATAGACATCATAATAAGGAAGAATGGAGTGTTTTAATACAAAACAGAACAAATTATACCTTCATACTAGTCATTGTACTTGTCACATACAGTTATTTCAGAAAACAAATTAAGATACAAACCTGCCAGAAGATGAAATTAGAAGTGATTGTTTGTGCAACAGCTTCATTACCCCAAGTATCTCGGTTAAGCTGCAGAATAAATATTTACAAAGAAACATTCAGCAACCAACTCCAACTACTCTACATGTTACATATGTTATTGGAATCATTAGCTGAAGATATAAATATATAATACCATATGTGAGTTAAATTCCTTAGTAGATTGCACGTTCACTAAGAGCCATCTGTCTTGACGATTAGCAGCTTCTTTTGCCTGAAAATATAGCAAATCAAGTAAGATTGCATTACAAATAAGAAAAATAACGACCAACAAGACTCCACTTTTACACCTTAACTGAACATTAAAATAACTCGTTATTCACAATACAAACCAAATCTTCAATGTTACATTCAAAAACAGCCAATTTCTTTTCTTTAATATTGATAAGAGTTATAAGAAGAGTTGTGTGATCAAAAGAGTCTTCATCTTTACAATCTCATAAACAAGTTAAAACTCATTTTCATAAAAAGTGGCAAAGAAACAGTCAGAGGAGTCGACTAACAAAAAAACCTTCATCTTTACGTTTTTATAGATAAAATAAGTAAAAAAATAAAAAGCGTTTTACAAGACATCAAAGTAGCAAAACAATAGAAACTAGTAAAAAAATCACTATTCACCTTCTCAAAGGGGCCATTGAACATCAAAGCAAAAGGAGGATGGTATAAAGAAGCAAGATTCTTATTAGAATATTCAGTTGCTGATGTAGAACCACCTTGAGCAGCATCCCAGACTCCCTGACGTTTTTGTTCCTCTTTAGATGTATCTTACACCGGGAAGAATCCCGTATCCAGGGAGATTAGATTTTGCAAAACAAATCTTGCAATGTCCTGGCAAAAAGAAAAAAAACAAGAAAAGCGGTACATAAAGTCTCACTGATTTTGCTGATAATAATTCCCCAAACATTTCCAGTTGTTGGTGAGGAATATTCATTAATTTTACACCTAAAAATGCTGTTGGGACTTTTATTGCTGAGAAAGGAAGGTGCAAATGTTAAACATAAGAATGTGTTTGATGATCGAATAAGTACTGCCAGAAGAGATAAGAAAGTTACCATTAATATCATCATCTGATAGCGGACCAGGGTGTAGTATAACGACAGCCTTAATCTCACCAAACGATGATAGTTTCGAAACCGTCATTCCTACATAAACCGCAACTTATACGAAACATTAGTTAAATCACAGGCACTGAGAGCACAAACACCGTCATACCTCTCCAGCAAAAACTAGCAACTCCTACGGCAGATGCTCCTTTTGCTTTTTAAATTAGCAACTGCATTTCTTGCATTTTTTGCCCCTTTGGCATGAAATTAAAAACACAGAAATAAAAAACTATACGTACTAAATTGATTAGAATGGATATGCATGTGTCTATTAGGATGCAGCAAAATGCAATTTCTCTCATGTCGGGTACGCTCTTGGAGATTCACTTGCTGTAAACTCTGGCCTCTAATATGTGGTTTCGTTCTCCTGGTTTTAGTGTAGCAATGGCAGTTTCTGTCATCTTTTTTTAGTACCTGTAGAAATATAAGAAGTTAGTATGTAACAGCTGAAGAGTGGCAGTAAAGTTAATGAACATATGGATATGAATTACTTTAGTGATAGGCATAGTGATGATTCAAATACTATAAAAGTGACAAATATTGTAAATGATATTGTAATTGCTGTTATGCAAACTAACATAGCTAGTAGTATAGGCGTGCTGATTGTTGACAAATACTGTAAACATTCTGGGACATAGACATATGCATTAGCACGTTATGTATACATTTATGTGTTTGCCAATCTCATATCTGCTATAATATCACAGGTACAAATGATTCCTGATATTTCACAGGTGGTGTGTGAATGGAACATACACAAATGCATTAGCCTGGTATATAGCATATGTAAAAAAGGTATATAAAACGCACAGAAGTAAATGTAATAGGTTCTGTGACACTGATATTGTGTATTCAAACAGAATTGTGTGAAAAAAAGTAGATGGAAAAGTGTATGGTAAACAGGTACAAATTAGATCTCCCGTCACGTAGCCAAAGGTTTTAACTTCTGTCATAAATTTTTTCTAAATCCCGTTCATTAAACGGCAAAAGAAGCAGAAGTATGTGAATATAGAGAAATTTCATCAAGTTATTCTTGTACAGCTGAATCACTTTGCTAATTATGACCCGTTTTGACTTCAAGATTAACTGGCCTATAATGACTCAGGCTCACTTTGCTATTTTATGACCAGTTAACAGGCCATCACATCCAGACTAATGGATGTTTCACATCTATATCTCACCTAGAATAAGAAGTGCATGGTTGAAGGCAGTGGTGGATCTAAGATTTCAATGTAGGGGTACACTGTATGTGCTATAAAAATTCAGCTTAATTTTCTTTTTACCCTTATGTCGAGTCAGATTTTCGGGTCAGGTTTCGAACCAGTTGTCTTGCTTAGTATTAGTGAATAAAGTAAAAAAAATTAACTTTTTAAGTGTCACATTTGCACAAACTTATAACATATATATATGAAAACTAAAAATAACATCTTTAAACTACAGATGCAACTGGTTCAAAACAAACACATACATAACAAAAAAGCAACCAATCGAGTGTGTTGATTGAAATTTCAATAGATAGTTTACCAACTGATGAAAGCTAAAAATAGTTAAATAATCGTAACTAGTTAACTTAGCAAATCTGTTTACCTAATTATCCAAACATGGTGATCTTGGCCTTTTAGATTTATAAAATGAGAGTCAAATATCATACTTGAAAATAAATTTGAATAGATGAGATAATAATTATCCAAATACCCCTTTAGCATAAGATATAAATTTGGATATAATAATTATCCAAACACCCCTTTAGCATAAGATATAAATTTGAATAGATGAGATATAAAATATTATAGTACTTGTATGCTAGAGAAAATCAATTTAAACTATACCTTAGAGTATCATAAAAAAGTATCTTAACATGGTCTTCTAACAAGAGGTATGTAGTTGCTCAATTTTCACAATCACACATGATCAGTCATCAACACTTCATGAATATACCATTATCAATATAGAACCTAATTTAAATTTTTAGCAAAACCTAATTCACATATGTTTAGTAGTATTCCAGTAATTAAAAATTGAAAGAACCCTACTTTCGGTTTTGGGGTAATAACCCTAATTTTGATTCTCATCATAAAATAAGCACATATGTCAAAGTAACTACAATTACAGATTAAATCAAAGATAAAACACATTAAAGTACCTAAAGTGTTGAAAAATATACCCGGAATGGCAAGTGTTAGAATTTGACCCATGAGTTTGGTGGAGAGCGATGACTGTTAAGTTTGTTGGTGATGAGAGCGGCGGATGGTTATGGCAGTGGTGTGGTGAACGGCGACGGCTGGTTGTGTGGTGAGGAGTAGTGTTGTGAATCTGTTAAGGAGATGTTGTGTGAAGTTGAAATGAATTTCTTTGGTAGCGGCTAATGAATTTTTTTTTGGCCATGGGCGGGTTAATGAAAAGTTAGAAATGGAAAAGCCCGCTTGATGGAAATGACTAAGAAAAAGAGTGGTTTGCACACAAAAAAACCAATTTTTATACGATTTCTATTATGAAAACTGGTTTTCTTAAGAAAACTTATTTCCATTCATTCCCTTCCCACTAGTTTTTTGTCATAAAGATAGGGTTTTAAATAACCGATCTTTTTTTTGGGGGGGGGGGTGTTTATAGCCTTTTGTGTAGTAGTGCTTTTAT
>BQNB010124277.1:0-19964 GCA_026074375.1 Tanacetum coccineum
ATATGCTTGGTGCTCCTTGTTTGCCAGATAGTCTTTATATGTTTTCATAGTTGTTATATTCATACATCTCTTCATGATCACACATTCTCACATTCTTGATCACTTTCACCCTCTCATTTTCACTTGTCGTAGGTCTTATTGGAAGTAGTCTCCCTACTATAGGGGTTTACCCTTAAGTAGGGGTATGATCTGTTTATACTTCACCTCCCCATACCTCGTGCATACGAGATTGGGTATTGTTATTGTTAAGAAAGATGTGAATATTACTGGGCTTAATATTTTTATCCTTTCAGTAAGACCAATACTAACATATCTATTCATGAATCAATGTTATAGGTAACCTTGTGCTCCTTCAATTAGGACAACCTATTTGGTAAAGATTTGATCACCTAACAGATACACTTCTTCCAAATCAACCCTTTAGCAAAAACACAAACCTTGTTTCTTCAAGAAGTCCTTCTAATTACTCTTCAGGTTTCTATAGGCTCTTTTTCGATTATGATAGTATTCTTCGACTAATTTATGACGCTCGAGAAACAACTTCATTATACTGTCCCGATCCTAGGTTACTACTGTACGAAGTTGGAAGATATTAATATAATGATGGAAAGATAACAATGCTTGATTCTAATAGTCAGTTCATTTCATCAGACGATTTCAAATTAGTATCAGCTGATTATTGGACAATTCGACAAAGAATCATAAAGATTAATACAGATGGTAATCTAAGACTTTATAGGCTGGTTGATCATGAAAGTGGAATGAAATGGGAAACTCAATGGTACGCAGTGTCTCATTCTTGCAGGATCCATGGTACTTGTGGACCGAATAGTGTCTGTACCCATTTTTCAGAAAAGTTTAGGAAATGCAGTTGCTTACATGGGTATAATGTTAGTTCTGGGGTTTCAAGACAACAACTCAAACGTATAAATAAATCTCTACTACTTGTTACTTCAAGGCGAGTGCTCTCTTTCCTTAAAGTGATTTCTCTCCCACTATTCGAATGAATAACGTGCAACGGGTTATTGGCGAATCACCTCCCAAGATACAATGAAGCAACGTATGTAGAAATTTATCAACACTACACGAGGTGGTGATAAACCGGACGAACTATTAAGTTTTCAAGGATTTTTGACACTAAATATTGTGTTTCTTAAGCAACATAATATTCAGCAATCTGGTACATAAGAGAAGTGTTTTTGGTGTGTAAAAGAATGATTTTTGTATGTTTAAAGGCTGAAATTCGTGGTGTATATATAGGCTAATTTGCGACTTTTCAAAGAGTCACATACCCTTTCAAACAGGCCCCTTTAGTGACACATCCGTTTAGTCACAAAAACAGTTAATAGTCACAACCTTTTAAACAGTAGCGACGCTTCAGTCATCCCTATTCTGTCTCTAACTGCCATATGCACAGCTTATTGATGAGAAAGGGTTTGTGTGGTTCTCGCTATTGACTGCATGTTCTATCCATCACTTTCTTCAATCACTTCATTCCTTACATATTTTGCAGCCCATATATCTTGTTATTCGAACATAGTAACAAGTAAATCAACATCCACATCAACCCAAATTCATTTCATACTTTTAACTACCAAGCAACAATTCTCTTTATTTCTTAAGACTTGACCTAAATAATTAAATTTACTTGTTTATTTTAAAAATTCCCCAACAATCCCCAACCATTTTTAAAATAGACTAAATTTAAAAAAAAGACTCACACAGATGAAGACGTAACCAGACTCTGAAATCCTCGGGGGTGTTATGCATAAGTAAATGTGGAATATTACACCTTGAACCTTTAAGCAGTGAAAGTGCTCAAGTCTAACTAGGATAAGATTGGTTAAACCAAAGTCCTTGAACTATCTTCCTTTATGTGTTAGACGGAAATGCCTCACTGTAACAACCTGAGTTTTAGGTCAACATTTATCCCGAGCTAAGATAATTATTTTTGCTACGTAAATAATTATAGTCGTTTATACTATATAAGGTTTGATGAGAATTTTCATTTATAAGGTAATTTCAATCCGTGATTTAGTTTCTATTTGTTTTTAGCGTCTAAGAAAGTCAGAAAAATTCGTATTGTTGCTCCGAGAGCGAGAATATGTTATTTTTGTATTTTCTGATGTTTCTCTGAGTTTTTGTAAAAACCATGTTTAAAGGTCGTGTTTTATGAGGTTTAACGTTTTAAATAAAAAAAGTTAGTGGGACGGATTTAAAAGATTTATTAACGTTGTGTGACCCAAGTCTTTGGCCGCTTTTATTTATAAAAGGAATGCATTGTACTAGTTTTAAAAGAGATTAAGGATGGAGGGACCTAAATTGCCAAAATGCCAAAGTTTCTTTCTATAAATACAAGCACCAACACACACATAACATTTTTACAAAAATCATATTACTCTCTCCCTCTCCTTGCTCTCTTCGAACCGGCCACCCTACAAACACCCATTTTCCGTCTTATTTTCCGACATGCAATATAATAAAATAAAATAATCTTAATCCTTGTTTCAAGAGCTACAAAACCCACTATAGAAACCTCACATGCACTAAGTATTGAAGAAGTTGAATTTTTTGTTGGTTCTTGGTGATTTCGTGTAGTAGGGGGTGTTTAGATTAGTTAGATTGTTGTTATTTTGAAGTGGTTTAATTGAAAAAGGTTTGATTGTTGGTCTTTGGGTTGCGTCCGATTTTAGAAGCCAAAGGGGAAGCCATATTTTGATTTTCTTGATAGCATTGTAAGCTTCTAGTTATGTTTCTTGTTTGATTAAAGTGATATATTGCGTGTATTATGATTATTGCTAGATGATTCAAGTGCGGAAAATATTGAAAGTGTTTTTTGTTATTGGCTAAGGTTTGATGGTTTTGGTATAATTATATAGACTAGTTAAGCGTATTTTGATAGTCGGATTATGTCAAAAATGTCGTTTTCATAGATTTAGGGTTGACAATGTTTGACCAGAAAGTTTGACTTGACCGTAGCGAGTCGAGAAATTTTAAAAAGTTATTTTTGATAATGTTAAGTGATAGTGCTCGCCTTAAGCTCCGTTTCGCTAGGTGGATCGTCACGTAACTCTTAATAACGAGCGTTTTACGACCAAGTCAAGTTTGGGTATTTTTGGGGTAAAAAGTCAACTACGAAGTTTGACTTTTGAAAGAAAAACTTGCGTAAACTTTTGAATATAGTTTATAATGAGCAATGGATTAGTAATGTTAGTTAATTGATAACGAAATATGAAGTTCGGATTATATTATCCTTACTTTCGTAACTTTCTAAAAATGGAAACTTTATGAAAAATGTTGTAATATTGTTAAGTGCGTCAAAGTAAAATGTTTTGCGTCGCACTTGGAGATTTTAGTATATGATCGTATATACGTAATAGTAATATGTATATATATGCAAGTATGTATTATATGAATTATTATACTTTTAGTCACGCACTGCCATATATGTATTATATAGGTCGTGGTTAAGACGTGAAGTTACTTGTGCTTGATTGACTTGATTGATTTGGATCTTTTGCTTAAGGTGAGTTCATAGCCTTGCATTTAAATATTTTAATTGTTATAAACCTGCGAGGGGGATACATGTTTGCTTTATAAAATCGAACACATATGATTTTATGGTATGCTAGACCCGATTACGAGATTGTTTCCGCATAAGTAGCTATTGTCGAAGCCCCTTATTTCATGAACCATTAATTGCCTGGTAAGGTGAACGCTAATGCATTAAATAGATCTATTGGGTTTGACAACCCTGTCCGGGGTATGAATCAATTGTGACCACCCTGTCAAACGAAGATTTTGTATTTAGAAAGTAGTAGGTATATGACAATAATACCTTGTTTTGGGGCACACTAACATATGAAATGCCATATGTACTATTAATGTTCTGTGTCATGAGCTTCTTGCGTGAAAGAAAAGAAGTTGCTATACATTGCATTCTTTACTTTGTTTTTCCGAGAACTAATTACGTGTTCAAAGATTATTGCTTATTAATTATTTTAAACTCTATGAATTTCACTCAACTTTGTTGTTGATGTTTTAAACATGTTTTATCCCAGGTAAGCAAGGATGAAGGCAACGTTGGCGTGGAGGTGTCGTGCGTGTGATGGATTTGGTGAAAGACTACTTGTGTGTTTTGGTCTTTCAAAAACAATGTCTTATGTTGTTCTAAAACAATGTCTTATTTTGAAACAATAGTTTTTCAAATGTTGTAATGGTTGTGGTTTCGATTATGTGGGGACCTAAACGCATTTTAACTCTGATTAATAATGGAACATATGTTTGTTAAACATCTTATTTGAGTCGTTTTCTATTATCTTGGTGAATGGTGCTATTTAGTAACATCCAAATGCTAATTCCGCCACGCAATCCAATGTATGTTGGATGAGGGTGTTACATAGTGGTATCAAGAGCCTAAGGTTATAGAGAACTAGGTCGAGTTTTTTTGAAAACCTAAACTATAATGCTTTTACACGTACGCCGAGACTCCTTGTTGCCATTGGTTACCTATAGAAAGAAAAGGTAAAACTTATTAATTGTTATGTATTAGTACATTTATGCATGTGTTGTATGCATAGAATGGTATGCGATTATATGATAACTATTATTATATATGTTTGAAATATAATTGAGGTATATGCGGAACGAGAATGTCACGAATTGTGAATTTTTATTTGTTGCGCCCTTATGCGAACTGTTATCTTGATAATTGTGTTCCAATAATAATAAGGAGTGATACGCTATTAAGTAAGTATTATATGATATTTTCTAGATTATCATGGTGAACGTAATTCCTCCCGATCATGTGGATGATGTACCCGTTTTTGAGCTGAATCAACACGATGATGTTCCTATTGTTCCTGAGCCTGTCTTAGAGGATGAAGACGAGGACCTGAAAGAAGAAGAATTTGAGGAAGAAGAAGAACCTCAAGAAAAAGAAGAAGAAGATGATATGGAAGTCGACATCGAAGAAGATGATAATGAACCAGAGTTGACATATCCCTATGAAGAGGTGGATCCTCTTAACCCTCCGCCACCTGCTTCTGATTCAGAGCATGATGACGCGATTGAGATTGAAAACACGATTGAGCACGAGGATGAGACTGTTCCTGATAGTGTCCATGAGGTAGGTGAATCATCTACTGCTCCTTTTTTTTGAGAGGATAGTGATGGTCTATTGCCTGGTCTCATGAGGAGGGACATTAACTCTATTTTTGGTCGGATGGCTTCTCTTTCAAGACGACTGTGTAGTCGCGAGACAACGCATGCATTGGTTGAGAAGAAAGGAAAAGCAAAGGACAAGTATTATGGTAAGTTGATTTTAGATTTAGGTAATGAAGTGCGCTCTAGTATAGAGCAAGGAACGGCTGCAATGGAAAGGATGGTTAAAAAGCTTGGTAATCCTGAAGACAAAGTTAAATGTAAGAAGTTGAAGAAGGAACTTGAAGAAGCAAGGTTGAGCAACACATTCCTTTGTATGAAGAACGAACTAGTCGAGAGAGATCTCTATTGGACTAGATTTCAAGCTCATGAGTTCCATCAAGAGATGATTCGTAGGGGATTTGTGTTTAAAGAAAGACCAAATTAAGCTATCAATGTTCCGATTGAAGATGAGAAGAGTCCTTCATCTGAGTCGCGAGGATCTCCTCAAGATGCTTAGTAGTTTGATTTCAATTGTAGTTTCTTTTATTGTGTAATCACTAAACTGAATTCTCAGTTAGTAGAATTAGTGCTATTGGTTGCAACGATTTGTATCATTTCATGAAATAATGCAACCATGTATTAACTCTTTGTGATGAAAAATGAATGACTATCTTTTGATTACTACTTGATGTGGTGTGACCGTGGTTGTGATTGATTTGTCATTGTACCATGTTATGAGTATATCATGTTATGAATGCTTATCAGATTGTTTTCTATGTGACGTGACAGAATCATGCCTCTAAAGTCTGCACCTTTGGCTCAAGCTGCTATTCGCCGAATGATTAAGGAAAGTGTCAATGCTACTATCGCTACTGAGCAAGCTAGACAAGCGAATGCTAGAAATGATGCTAGAGGATCTGGACCAGTTAGGGGTCAAGATGCCCCACCTGCTATTCGTGAGTGCACTTTTGCTGGGTTTATGAAGTGCAATCCTATTACTTTCCATGGTACTGAGGGAGCCGTTGAATTACAAAGATGGTTTGAGAAAACTGAGAGTGTTTTTAGAATCAGTGAATGTGCAGAGGACAAGAAGGTTAAGTTTGCTGCTGCAACACTGCAAGGACCTGCTTTGACTTGATGGAATGCTAAGGTTGCAACCATGGGTTTGGAGACTGTGAACCAAATGCCTTGGACTGAGATGGAACAGTTGATGACTACAGATTTTTGTCCAATAGAAGAAATTCAAAGAATGGAGCATGAACTATTAAACTTAAAGGTCAAGGAGTATAACATTGTAGCTTATACTCAGAGGTTCAATGAGTTAGCATTGATGTGTCCGAGAATGGTTAAACTGAAAATAGTAAAAGTTGATGCTTACATCCAAGGATTGATTGATAACATCAAGGGTGAAGTTACTTCTTCTAAGCCTGCTAACCTGAACGAAGCCGTGCTTATGGCTCATAAGTTGATGGAGCAGAAATCACAAGCTAGAGATGAGAGAATTCTGGAAGGAAAGAAACAAAAGTAGGAGAGCTTTTAAAGTGGGAATAGTAGTGGTAAGATCAATCATAGGGACAACTCACGCCAAACTTTTCAGAATAACCAAAAGCAAGGGAACACGCGAGCTATGGTTACTGCTCCTACTGATGGAAAAGTGTCTTCTGGATCACTTCCTTTGTGTAAACGTTGTTTTACTCGCCATATTGGTGCATGTACGATCAAGTGTCACAAGTGTGGAAAGGTTAGGCACAAGGCGAGGTATTGTAAGGAGAAGAATGTTGCCACGGGTGCAAATGTTCTACCCATTCTGACTTGTTATGATTGTGGTGAGCAAGGTCATACTAAGAACCGATGTCCAAGGAAGGTTAAGCAAGAGGAAGTTGGAGAAGTTCGTGGTCGAGCTTATGCTATTAAGGATGCTGATCCGCAAGGTCCGAATGTGGTTACTGGTACGTTTCTGCTAAATAACCGTTATGCTTCTGTTTTATTCGATTCGGGTTCCGATAGGAGTTTTGTGGATACTAGATTTAGTTCCATGCTTAATATCGATCCGGTTAGAATAGGAGCTAGTTACGAGGTAGAGTTAGCTGATGGAAGAGTAGTTAGTACGAACACTGTTTTGAAAGGTTGCACTTTGAATTTAGTGAACCATATTTTCAAAATCGATCTTATGCCGATTGAGTTTGGTACGTTTGACGTCATAATTAGTCTGGATTGGCTTGTCAAGCACGATGCCGTTATCGTCTATGGCGAGAAAGTTGTTCGTATACCATACCAAAACAAGACATTGATAGTTGAAAGTGACAAAGGTGTGTCTCGACTAAAGGTCATATCTTGTATTAAAGCCCATAAGTACGTCGAGCGAGGTAGTCATCTATTTTTGGCACACGTGATGGAGAAGAAGTCGAAGGAGAAACGATTAGAAGACGTGCCTGTAATTTGTGAATTTCTTGAGATGTTTTTAGAGGATTTACCAGGACTACCACTGTCGAGGCAAGTAGAGTTTTGAATTGATCTAGTACCGAGGGTTGCACCAGTTGCACGTGAACCATATAGATTGGCACCGACTGAGATGAGAGAGTTGTCGGTACAATTATAAGAGCTGCTGGAGAAAGGATTTATTCATCCGAGTTCATCACCGTGGGGAGCACCTTTATTGTGTGTTTAGGAGAAGAGAAAGATGGATCTTTTAGAATGTTATCGAATTACCCGGAGATGAACAAGTTGACTGTACAAGAATCTATATCCTCTTTTCCCGAGAATCAATGATTTACTTGACCAACTGCAAGGATTCTAGCATGTATCAAATATCGATCATCGAAACATGATATCACACGTTACTCATTAAAGAAGAAGACATGTCCAAATACTTCATTTATAACACGAATAGTGTCACTTAGAGTTTTCCTCCAGTAATGGCATTGTTTGGATTGAATACTGCCCTACAATGTTTATGGACTATAAAGATGAGCAAGTTATTGCAAGCTAATAACTTAATAAGTTCGACAATATTATCATCAATGATAAATTTTGGTTTATTCAAGGACGAAAGACAGAGCACGGACGCATTTTAAATTGTTTAGGAGGCGCTTAAGAAAGAAAGATTAAGACGCCCAAAGTTTTCAAAGTGTGATTATTAGGCTTAATAAGTATAATTACTTGGTCATGTGATTGATCATAGTGGTGTTCATGTTAATCCTGCCAAGATCGAAGGCCATTAAGAGATGGCGCACTGACAACGACAATGGAGTGTGAGACAATTTTCTTGTATTGGCTAGGTACTGAATAGTATAGGAGGTTTATTGAAGGTTTTTCTTTGATTTCTAAGCCGCTGACTAAGTTAACTCAGAAAGATAAGAAATATGAATAGGGGAAAAAAGAAAAGGAAGCTTTTCAAATGCTAAAGCAGAAGTTGTGTAGTGCACCGATCTTAGCATTGCCCGAAGGAACGGATGATTTCGTGGTATATTGTGACGCATCACTTAAAGGTTATGGAGCCATGTTGATGCAAAGAGAGAAGGTGATAATGTATGCTTCTTGACAATTGAAGGTCCATGAAGAGAATTACACTACTCACGATTTGGAGTTAGGAGCCGTTGTTTTTGCTTTTAGGTTATGAAGACATTATTTATATGGAACTAAGTGTGTGGTTTTCACCGATCACAAGAGCCTACAATATATTTTGAATCAAAAAGAGCTGAACTTGAGACAACGAAGATGGATTGAGTTGCTAAGCGATTATGATTGTGAAATTTGGTATCATCCTGGAAAAGCAAATGTTGTGGCTGACGCCTTAAGTTGGAAGGAAAGGAATAAGCCATTACGTGTTCGAGCTTTGATGATGACTGTTCACAATGATTTACTGAAGAAAATCCATGAAGCTTAAAAGGAAGCAATGAAGAAGAAGTATGTAAAGAAAGAGAATTTGGGAAGAATGATTAAGCAAATATTCGAGTTTCGCCCCGATGGAACACGTTGCTTTGGAAATCGTCTCTTTTTGCCGCGATATGGTGGATTGAGGAATTTGGTTATGCATGAGTCGCATAAGTCCAAATATTCTATCCATCTGAGATCGGACAAGATGTATCAAGATCTGA
The DNA here is from genome assembly GCA_026074375.1 of Tanacetum coccineum. Lineage (NCBI taxonomy): Eukaryota > Viridiplantae > Streptophyta > Magnoliopsida > Asterales > Asteraceae > Tanacetum > Tanacetum coccineum. Next base: position 9,243 of record BQNB010124277.1, read on the forward strand.
AGCCGTTGTATTAGTGGCCGATTATGAAAGCTGATATTGCCAGGTAAGTGAGCAAGTGTTTGACTTGTGCGAAGGTTAAAGCCGAGCATCAAAAACCGTCTGGATTGCTGTAACAACCAGAGATTCCAGTTTGGAAGTAGGAAAGGATTACTATGGATTTTGTGAGTGAATTACCGAGGACGCTAAGTGGGTATGACATGATTTGGGTTATTGTCAATCGATTGACCAAATCTGCTCATTTCCTACAATGAAGAAAATGGATAGTATGGAAAAACTCACGCGACTTTACTTAAAAGAGATAGTGTGTAAGCATGGTGTTCCTGTTTTGATCATTTCTGATCGGGATAGACATTTTACGTCTAGATTATGGAGATCGCTTCAGGAAGAGTTAGGGAATAATTTGGATATGAGTACCGCTTACCACCCTCAAACGGATGGTCAAAGTGAAAGGACTATACAAATGCTTGAAGATATGTTGCGTGCCTGTGTGATTGACTTTAAAAGTAGTTAGGATCGCCATCTGCCATTGGTCGAGTTCTCATACCACAATAGTTATCACATGAGCATTAAGGCTGCACCATATGAGGCTTTGTACGGGCAAAAATGTAGATCACCTGTATGCTGGAGTGAGGTTGGGGATAGCCAACTCACCGGTCCAGAATTGATCCGTGAAACGACTGAGAAGATCATTTAAATTAAGAACCGCTTATTAACTGCCCGTAGTTGCCAGAAAAGCTACGCGGATAGGAGAACTAAGCCGTTGGAATTTAAAGTCGATGATTGCTTAAGGTATCGCCATGGAAGGGTGCTGTGCATTTTGGAAAGCACGGGAAGTTAAGCCCACGTTATATTGGTCCATTCAAGATTTTAGCTTGAGTTGGTCCTGTAGCTTATACGTTGGAATTACCTGAAGAGTTGAAGGGGATTCATAGTACTTTTCATGTTTCAAATCTTAAGAAATGTCCAGCGGAAGGCAATGTTGTTATTCTGATGGATGAGATTCAACTCGATGATAAGTTGCATATGATTGAAGAACCGGTAGAAGTTGTTGATAGGGTGGTAAAGCGACTTAAGCAAAGTAGGATACCTATCGTTAAAGTTCGTTGGAATTCGTAAAGAGGTCCAGAATTTACTTGGAAATGTGAATATCATATTAAGAAAAAGTACCTTCATCTCTTTACAAGTAAGGACGAAGCGAGTAAAGTGGATAAGTCGAGCTGAGCACCAGGACGTCGCTCCCTAAAGGAGGGGAGAATGTAACAACTCGAGTTTCAGGTCAACATTTATCCCGAGCTAAGATAATTATTTTTGCTACGTAAATAATTATAGTTATTTATACTATATAAGGTCTGATGAGAATTTCCATTTATAAGGTAATTTCAATATGTGATTTAGTTTCTATTTGTTTTTAGCGTCTAAGAAAGTAAAAAAATCGTATTGTTGCTCCGAGAGCGAGAATATGTTATTTTTGTATTTTTTGATGTTTCTCTGAGTTTTTGTAAAAACCGTGTTTAAAGGTCATGTTTTACGTAGTTTAACGTTTTATTAAACGTTTTAAATAAAAAAAATTAGTGGGACGGATTTAAAATATTTATTAAGGTGGTGTGACCCAAGTGTTTGGCCAATATTATTTATAAAAGGAATGCATTGTACTAGTTTTAAAAGAGACTAAGGATGGAAGGACCTAAATTGCGAAAGTGTCAAAGTTTTTTTCTATAAATACAAGCACCAACACATACATATAACATTTTTACAAAAATCATATTACTCTCTCCCTCTCCTTGCTCTCTTCGAGCAGGCCACCCTACAAACACCCATTTTCTGGCTTATTTTCTGACATGCAATACAATCAAATTATATAATCTTAATCCTTGTTTCAAGAGCTAGAAAACCCACTATAGAAACCTTACATGCACTAAGTATTGAAGAAGTTGAATTTTTTGTTGGTTCTTGGTGATTTCATGTAATAGGGGGTGTTTAGATTAGTTAGATTGTTATTATTTTGAAGTGGTTTAATTGAAAAAGCTTTGCTTATTGGTCTTTGGGTTGCGTCCGATTTTAGAAGCCAAAGGGGAGGCAATATTTTGATTTTCTTGATAGCATTGTAAGCTTCTAGTTATGTTTCTTGTTTGATTAAAGTGATATATTGCGTGTATTATGATTATTGCTAGATGATTCAAGTGCGGAAAATATTGAAAGTGTGTTTTGTTATTAGCTAAGGTTTAATGGTTTTGTATAATTATATAGACTAGTTAAGCATATTTCGATAGTCGGATTATGTCAAAAATGTCGTTTTTATAGATTTTTGGTTGACCATGTTTGACCAGAAAGTTTGACTTGACCGTAGCGAGTCGAGAAATTTTTAAAAGTTAATTTTGATACTGTTAAGTGATAGTGTGCGCCCTAAGCTCCGTCACGTAACTCTTAATAACGAGCGTTTTACGACCAAGTCAAGTTTGGGTATTTTTTAGGTAAAAAGTCAACTACGAAGTTTGACTTTTTGAAAGTCAAACTTGCGTAAACTTTTGAATATAGTTTATAATGAGCAATGGATTAGTAATGTTAGTTAATTGATAACGAAATATGAAGTTCGAATTATATTATCCTTACTTTCGTAACTTTCTAAAAATGGAAACTTTATGAAAAATGTTGTAATATTGTTAAGTGCGTCAAGGTGAAATGTTTTGCGTCGCACTTGGAGATTTTAGTATATGATCGTATATACGTAATAGTAATATGTATATATATGCAAGTATGTATTATATGAATTATTATACTTTTAGTCACGCACTGCCATATATGTATTATATAGGTCGCGGTTAAGACGTGAAGTTACTTGCGCTTGATTGACTTGATTGATTTGGATCTTTTGCTTAAGGTGATGTTCATAGCCTCGCATTTAAATCTTTTAATTGTTATAAACCCGCGAGCGGGATACATGTTTTCTTTATAAAATCAAACACATATGATTTTATGGTATGCTGGACCCGATTACGATTGTTTCCGCATAAGTAACTATTGTCGAAGCCCCTTAATGGTTATTTTATATGCTAGTATGATATTTATATGATTGTTATACTTTTAGTCACGCAAATGCCATATATGTTTTATATTAGGTCTTTCGGTTAAGTAGTGAGGTTGCTTGCGCTTGATTGACTTGAGTTGATTTGGATCTATTGCTTAAGGTGATGTTCAGTATGTCCTGCATTTAATTCTTTAATTCGCTCTATAAACCGCAGAGCCGTGATACATGTTTTCTTTATTAAATTCAAATCAACTCTTTGATTTTATGGTATACTTTCCTCTGCTGGACCCGATTACGATTGTTTCTGCATTTAGTATACTATTGTCGTAGCCTCTTATTCATGAACCGTTACTGAGGGTTAAGGTAATCGATTATGCAATTAAATAGATCTATTGGTTTGATCAACGGTCCGGGTATGATTCAATTGTGACCACCTGTTTCAAATCGAACATTTTGTATTTAGTAAGTAGTATGGATATGAAATAATACCTTGTTTTTGGTGGCACTTTACATATGAATTTACCCATAGTACTATTAGCGTTCGGTGGTCTTGTAGATATTGCGTGGAAGAAAAGATGTTGCTAAACCCAAATATTTGCATTCGTTGCATTGTTTTCCTGTGATTACTAATTATGTGTTCTAAGTTTACTTGCTTATCAATTTTTAAACTATTTGGATTTCACTCAAAATTGTTGTTGACGTTTTGTAAACATGTTTTATCCCAGGTAACAAGGTGAAGGCAACGTTGGGTGGCAAATTTGGTGTCGTAGTGCGATTTTTGTGTGGATGGATTTGTGGAAAGAACTTCTGGTGTGTTCCGTCTTTAAACAAATAATGTTCTTATGTTGTGTTAAAACAATGTCCCTTTATTTGTACAATTGTCTTTCAATGTTGTTTTAGACTGTGGTTGCGATTCTTTGAGGACCTAAAGCCATTTTAAACTTGATATAATAATGGAACACATGTTGATTTAACGTTCTCATTTTGGGTCGTTTTCATATTTCTTGGTAAATGGTGTACTATTTAGTAGACGCCCAATTGCTTAATTCCGCTGCGCAATCCAATGTACGTTGGGTGGGGTGTTACACTCACGCATCTCCTTCCTCTCATTCATTCAATCCATTATAAGCCGACCCTTTAACCGGCCATGGGTCATATCTTGGTTTCTCAAACTGCTATAGAGCCAAGCCCTTAAGCTCATAGGAAGCGGCCACACTTCCGCATTTAGATAGGTATTAGCCTTATCAAAAGTGTTCTCGTAACTATGAATCTCCAAACAAGGGTGTTTTAAGTCATTTAAGAATTATATTCAACCTCTAACTAAATTATGATTTCCCAAGTTCTCTATTCCTCGGTTGGTGATGACATATATAATGTCGTAGAATACTTTCCAGTCCAAGTTCTAGATGTTGTACCTTTTACTTCGTTGTCGCAGACTTGGTGAATTCCCCTGAAGAAGTTAAGTCAATAGGTTACTTCTTGGGTGACTATGTATTTGTGTGGATTGATGTCCAACTCCTCTCACATATTTTTGTATTCAGTTTTTACACGATATAACGTCCTATTCTGATAATAAGAAGTCTATGTGATAACCCCATCTTCTTTTAACTGATTGCTAGTTATTGTATCTTAAACGATGTGTAAGTTCATGGCAACTGACAAATTGTCGGGGGGACATTTATGTTATTGTGTAAATGCCTCGATTCTACTCTTTGTTTATCATGACTTCGTGCTACGTTATTTCTTTGCCTGCACACTCTCTAACAGGTGTCTCTTACCACGCCTTCGCCCATGTACTTTACATTTGTTCGCCATTAGACTCCTAGAGCCCTTACTCTTCTTCTCAGTGGCACTTTTTTTACCCTCTACTATCTTGACTAAAGCCCGATCACTCATTCCGTTCTCGCACACTGGTCACCGCCTGTTGACGTCTCCATCCCACTAGCCCCTCTTGCTACTCTCTTAAGTTCCATACTTAACAGGAGAGGTGATCCACCCCTTAGCACCTTCTTATTTTCGCAACTCTACATTCAGCTCTATTTCTTTGCGTCCCCTCTACTTCTAAGTATAAATCTCAAATGTTAGGATCCCCCGCCCCTTACGATAACCCCTGATAGTCTTGTTAGCTTTTCACACCTTTGTCGCGCCGTTCTCCGTCCTCTGCGTGGTTCTTGTGTACTACAATAGTTCCTCCCCATTCGTCTTTCATACTCTCTTTCCCTCCATATTTCCCAATGTTGTTCTCTTATTGCATAAACCGTGTCTCATTTAGGTCGTTTTCTATTATCTTGGTAAATGGTGCTATTTAGTAACGCCCAATTGCTTAATTCCGCTGCGCAATCTAATGTACGTTGGGTAAGGTGTTACACTTACGCATCTCCTTCCTCTCATTCATTCAATCCATTATAAGCTGACCCTTTAACTGGCTATGGGTCATATCTTGGTTTCTCAAAATGCTATAGAGCCAAGCCCTTAAGCTCATAGGAAGCGGCCACACTTCCGCATTTAGATAGGTATACCTTATCAAAAGTGTTCTCGTAACTATGAACACTCCAAAACAAGGTGTGTTATAAGTCCATTAAGAATTATATTCAACCTCTAACTAAATTATGATTCCAAGTTCCACTATTCCTGGGATGGTGTGACATAACTGTCGTAGAACTTCAGTCACGTTCAGATGATGTACTTTTACTTGTTCTCGAGACTTGGTGAATTACCAAGCATCAAGTCAAGGTTACATCATGGGTGACTATGTATTTGTGGGCTTGCTCCCATCCCTCACATATTTTAATCAGTTTTACACGATAACTTCCTATCTGATAATAAGAAACTATTGGTGATCACCCCATCTTCTTTTAACTGATTGAGTTTTGTATCTAAATATGTGGTAAGTTCATGGCACACACAAATTTGTGGCATTTATTTATTGTGTAAATGCAGATTATCTATTAAACAAGACCTCTTGCCACATCTCTTCTTTGCAACATGTAGTGATGACTAGATGAGTTCATGATACGACCTGTTTTCTTTGATCATACGACAAGAAACCCCCACCATGTGTGAAATTTCAGCCACATGTAGTTGTCAAGTCTCTTTGATCAATTAGCTAATGTTAACAAGTGTATCTGTTTGTCTTTGTTTACATCCATTGAATTGTAAACCATGTTTCATTAATTTGGAAATCTAAACATGCACAAAACATGAGTCTAGAACACTTCATTCTCAATAAAGCAAGACATCATAATGCCTATACAATAATACAATAGTAAAGACTAAGATATGCATAAATTGTCATCTTAGTGAAGTGTACAATAAGTGTGACTTTATGTATAGTGAAAGATAAAATCTATTATCTTTTCCTTATGTATTATCTATTATCTTTTCCTCATATTATGAAGTAATGTTCCTAAGCCTTACATTGAAATGTATTTCCATATTAATAAAATCATCCATATCTTTGATGAAAACAATTATATAAGATACAAATCAAGACTTGAAAGGCCACGCTAGACTTCATCTAATAACTTTTAATATACAAAAAGATTGGAAAAGTAAGCTTGCATAGAAGGACCCTAATAACATGTTATATTAACATGTATATCTATAAATCTAGATTTCAAAAGAAATACAATGTAAATATAACTATAAGTTTTATATTAATGCATCATTAATAAGTATAATATCAGCACCCACATCATTAGAGTTGCTTATATCAGTCATACATACATCATTTGTACTTGAATTCACAACATTATCTATGTTTAGTTTAAATATTCCTCCGCTAACATAGCCTTTTCCAACGAACTTTCTGCCTTTAGAGAGGATGAGTTTATCAGATTCAAAGACAAGTTTGAAACCAAATTTGTTAAGGATGGAACCTGACATCAGATTCTTGTGGACATCGGGAACATGGAGAACATTGATTAAAGTTAAGGTGTTTCCAAAAGTGAACACTAAATCAACTTTTCCTATTCCATGTTGGTATGTGCTTAATTACACATACCGCTTTCCTTTAAAAACAGACTAAAATGACTATGAACGTACCAAAAATACATTGTATTTGTATGTTTTGCATTTGTATTGTGCAGGAAATGGATATTCAAGAAAAGGAACAAAGCCTCGGAGATCATAGCCACATAATTGCTATCCTTGGTTTTGTCATTTTCACTTTCCTTTTTCTTTTTAAAAGCTCGACAATCTCACTTGAAATGTCTTGGTTTGTTGCAATGAAAACAAACCACATCTTTTTTATTCTTTTTGGACTTGTCTTTTCCTTTGTCATCTTGCTGCTTCCTCTTTTCCCCAGATTTAGAAGATTCTCCCTTTTCTTCAACTACATGCACTTTAGAGCCATCATCGTTGGTTTTATTTTCCAAACGATATTTTTCTTTGACGAGAAGATGCTTTCCAAGTTCCATTAAGGACATATCATCCTTTCGATGTTTAAGTTTTTTCTTAACATCTTTCCATGTAGGTGGGAGTTTATCGATAATGGAAGCTACTTGGATTGATAATCCATGTTCATGTTGTGTTGTGTGAACATGCTTAGAATATGTTCAATCTCATACATTTGATCCATAATAGGACGTGAATCTACCATTTTTTATGAATTAAATTTAGAAACGATAAACTTGTTGATGTCTTCAGTAAAAAGTACTTTTGCTCTAGTGCATTCAATAGTTCATTTTCCATTTTGATATTTTGGTAGACATCAAACAATGGATCCGACATAGCATTGAGGATGTGCCCTCGACATATGAAGTCATTATTTTCGAACTCAAGTCGTTTGCGAGAAGTTTTAAGATTTTCATTTTCAGTTTCCATGGGATACGGCTTAGTGAGAAAAATACCAATTTTAAGGTTGCCAACAAGAATTGCATTCTTTTTTCTGCTCCTTTTAAAAAACTACCACTATCTAAGCGTTCCAACTTTACAATATCACACGACATTTGTTGAAGATTCTTTGATGCCATCTTTATCCGAAAATCGCTTTAAGATTGTTTGTTCTAGGGTTTCAAGACAACAACTCGAACGCATAAATAAATCTCTACTACTTCTTACTTCAAGGCGATTGCTCTCTTTCCTTAAAGCGCTTTCCCCCACTATTCGACATGAAGAACGTGCAACGTAGTTATTGGCGGATTCACCTCTATAGATACAATGAAGCAACGTATGTAGAACTTTATCAACACTATACGAGGTGAAGATAAACTGGACGAACTATTGAGTTTTTAAGGATTTCTGGACACTAAATATTGTGTTTCTTAAGCAACACAATAATTCAGCAATCTGGTATATAAGAGAATTGTTTTTGGTGTGTAAAAAGAATGAATTTCGTATGTTTAAAGGCTGAAATTCATGGTGTATGTATAGGCTAATTTGTGACTTTTCAAAGAGTCACATACCCTTTCAAACATGCCCCTTTAGTGACACATCCGTTTAGTCACAAAAACAGTTAATAGTCACAGCCTTCTGAACAGTAGCGACGCTTCAGTCTTCCCTATTCTGTCTCTAATTGCCATATGCAGTAGTTATTGAATGAAAGGGTGTGTTGGTTCAGATTGGATGCAATGTTCTATCCATCACTTCATTCTTCACGTATTTTGCAGCCCATATATCTTGTTTTCCCAAATACAGTTACAAGTTATCTACATCCTACATCAACCAATAGTCTATTTCATTACTTTTAACCACCAAGTAACAATTCTCTTTATTTCTTAAGACTTGACCCAAATAATTAAATTTACTTGTTTATTTTAAAATTTCCCCAACATATAAGATGGTAAATTCTGAATATTAGACTTATAGGTGTGAGCTTGAATTCAATCTACGCATACAAAATGACTGTGATTTTATGCAGCTACAATACAGAATTCTATGGCCATGATATTCAGCTGCTCAAGACTAGAACTATTGTTTCTTGCAAGAAGGATTGCTTGCAGGATAGCACTTGCATAGGGTTCCAATACATTTAGAGAGATGATTTGTTAAGATTTAGTTGCTTCACTAAGAGTTCCTTGCAAAACGAGTGTCGAATAGGGATAAGCAATTTAGTGTTTATAAAAGTACCGAAGAGTTTGGTTCCATCCTATAATGATAAATTCACAAGTCAATCAAGGTTTATTTGTCTACGCCAAGTGGTGATGCTAATAATAAGGTCTTATGATGATAAACATGATGGCAAGCAACTTGGACTCGTGCTAGTATCTGGATGCGTGATTTGGTTTATTAAGATTATTGGCATTGTAAGTTTTTGGTACTGTACGAGTAAATGCTCATCTAAAACTGAGCAAATTTCACAACTAGTTGCAACAGGTTTCAGAAAGTTCACATATAATGAGCTGAAGAAGGCATCAAATAATTTCAGTGAAGAGATAAGGAGAGGTGGAGCTTGTGTAGTGTATAAAGGAAAGCTATCAGAAAATAGGATTGCAGCAATGAAGAGGCTCAAGAACACTAATAACCAAGGGGAAGCCGAATTTCAAGCCGAGGTAAGCATGATCGGGAGGGTGAACTGTTGGGTGCAAACCCAATCCTACATTGGTAGAATAATTAAACTGCAGATGGGTTTCACACTTATAAATACCCCTCTTATTGTAATTGTAAACTTAGATCAGGATGTGTGTGTGTTTGTACCTCATGTAGTTTAGCACGGGGCTTGCAGTTTAGCATGATCGTGCAGTTTGGCATGAGCCTGACCAGTTTAGCTCATAGCTTAATAATATCTCTGGTTTGATCCTGTGGACTGTCGATAGTTGTAGATACCATGTTATTTATTATGTTGATTATATCCCGCATTTACTTTCCGTAAGCCTTATTTGTATTCTTTGTTTGTTCGAGTGGTGTATGCAGGAGCTATATACCGTACAGAGGTCTATATAGATGTGTGTGCAGGTGCGATATACCCTAACCTGAACCATATAAACCTCATAGAGATGTGGGGCTATTGTGTAGAAGGAAATCATAGGCTTGTTGTATACGAGTATATGAAGAATGGATCCTTAGCTAACAACTTAGGAATTGGTAAACTAGATTGGGCAACGAGGTTTAATATTGCAACAGGTACTGCTAAAGGACTTGCTTATTTACATAAAGACTGCTTGGAGTGGGTTTTACATTGTGATGTAAAACCTCATAACAATATATTGGATGCTAATAACATTCATAAGGTTGCTGACTTTGGTCTTTCCAAACTATTTAAAAGATGTGATAAGGACCAATGGAACTTCTCCATGATGCGAGGGACACATGGTTACATGGCTCCTGAATGGGTGCTTAACCATCCAGTCACTTTAAAAGTTGATGTATTTAGCTATGGAGTAGTCATGTTAGAGATGATAACAGGAAAGAGTCTAGCACACATGCATCAAGCAGATAATGAAACTTGTAGGACTTGGCATGGGCTAATTGATTGGGTGAGAGATAGGATTTACGAGTCTGATGAAAGCCGAGTAGAATCTTGCGTTTATAAGATCGTGGATCCTTCAAGAAGCAGTGAATATGATCATAGCACAATGGAAAATTTGGTTAAAATTGCACTACAATGTGCTGAGGAAGATAGAGAGGCAAGACCCTCAATGAGCCAGGTGGTTGATATGCTTATACATCTATGACTGATGACAAATCCTATTATGTTACTTTCGTAATCTGTGAAGCTCTGTTGGTTATATCTACAGTTTTGTTGATGTTTTATGTTG
>BQNB010124279.1:0-19964 GCA_026074375.1 Tanacetum coccineum
TCGTTTGGTGCCCGTTTGTGTTAATTGTTGATTTTTAACTTACGCGATTTAACTTAACTATTAAAATTAAAAGCGAACGCGAACGCGTACGAGAAAAAAAAATAGTGAATTTAATAGCGTCGTGCATTGATCAAAAATACGGATTGTTACAACATTTTAGGCTGAAGCAGTTAATACTGCTTGTTATGTTCATAATAGGGTTCTAGTGACCAAGTCTCATAACAAGACACCTTATGAACTATTACTTGATAGACCATATAGTATAAGCTTTATGAGACCTTTTGGGTGTCCTGTGACTATTCTTAATACCTTAGATCCCCTAGGCAAATTTAATGGGAAGGCTGATGAGGGGTTCCTGGTTGGATACTCTATAAATAGCAAGGCTTTTAGGGTATTTAACTCTAGAACTAGAAAGGTAGAGGAGAACCTGCACATAAATTTTCTTGAAAACAAACTAATGTTGCAGGGAGTGGTCCAGAATGGCTCTTTGATATTGATTCACTGATAAAATCTATGAATTATGAGCCAGTTACTGCAGGAAATTAAACTAATGGTGATGCAGGTTTAGAGACAAATGTTAATGCAGGGCAAGCTGGACAGGAGAAAGCATCTGATAATGAATACATATTGCTACCACTCATGCTTTCTAATTCTCCACTCTCTTCAAGTACTCAGAACTAAATTGGATAGTTTGCTTGTTCAACAGAAAGAAGGTTATGCTAACAGCACTAACAGAGATAGTACTGCTAGTCCATCTATTAGTACTGTTGGGCCAAGTATTAATACTGCCGGTGAAAATATTAATCCAGTACAAATATTAATACTGGTAGTCTAAATATTAATATTGTTAGTTCTAATGATCCAAATATGCCATCTTTGGAAGAAACTGACATATTTGATGTGGAATATGATGTTGAAGATGTGGTACAGAGGCTAACCTCAACAATTTGAGGCAGAAACCATGAATGTAGGTCATATTCCCAAACCAGATTTTACATAAGATCATCCTAAAGGCAGATCATGGAGACCTAACTTATCAACTCTAACAAGAAGAGTTGATCAGTTTTTTGAAGAAAATGCTATGGTCTGCTACATTTTCAAGCAAAGAAGAACAGAATCACAAAGATATATGAACTTATTTTTTGATCGTTTTCGTTCTCAAATGAACCCAAAAAGGTGATTCAAGCTTTGACAGATCCAAGCTGGATAGAAGCAATGCAAGAGGAGCTTCCGCAATGTAAAACTTCAAAAGGTTTGACTCTGGTGATCTTCCTAAAGACAAGAGGGCTATTGGAACTAAGTGGGTGTATAGAAACAAGAAAGATAAGAGAGGAATTATAGTTAGAAACAAGGCAAGACTGGTTGCACAAGGTTATACCTAAGAAGAAGGAATTGATTATGATGAGGTTTTTGAGCCTGTTGCTATGATTGAAGCAATCAAGTTATTTTTGGCCTATGCATCATTTATGGGACTTTTTGTATATCAGATGGATGTGAAGAGTGCACTCTTTTATATTGGTACTATTGAAGAGGAGGTGTATGTGTGCCAACCTCCTAGTTTTGAAGATCCATAGTTCCCTGATAAGGTTTATAAGGTAGAAAAAGCTTTATATGGTCTACATCAAGCTCCTAAAGCCTGGTATGAGACCTTGTCTACCTACTTATTGGAAAATAGATACAGAAGAGGCACTATAGATAAATATTTTGTTCTCATGAAGGACGAGTGATATCCTGTTGTTTAGTACTAGTGTATGTTGATGATATCATCTTTGGGTCTACAAAGAAGTCTTTATGTGTTGAATTTGAGCAGATGATGCACAAGAGATTCCAGATGAGTTCTATGGGGGAGCTCACTTTCTTCTTAGGATTGCAAGTACAATAGAAGGAGGATGGAATCTTCATTAGCCAAGACAAATATGTGGCTGATATATTGAAGAAGTTTGATTTTACCACTGTAAAGGCAGCAAGCACTCCAATAGAGACTAACAAGGCATTGAACAAGAATGAAGAAGCTGAGGATGTGGATGTTCAGTTATATAGATCAATGATTGATCATTGATGTACTTAACAGCTTCTAGGCCTAACATAATGTTTGCTGTTTATGCTTGTGCAAGGTTCCAAATTACACTAAAGACTTCACACCTTCATGTAGTGAAGAGAATCTTTAGATACGTAAAAGGATAGCCTAAATTAGGCCTTTGGTATCCTAGAGTTTTCACCAGTTTGACTGGAAGCCTTTTGATTTGTGATTATGCTGGAGTAGCCTTGATAGGGAATTCTACAAACAGGAGGTTGTTAATTTCTTAGCAAAAGGTTGATTTCATGGCAATGTAAACAGCAGACTATAGTTGCAAACTCTACTACTAAAGCAGAGTATGTTGCTGCTGCTAATTGCTGTGGACAGGTGTTATGGATTCAAAATCAAATGCTTGATTATGGGTTCAACTTCATGAATACCAAGATTTACATTGATAATGAAAACACCATTTGTATTGTGAAGAATCTAGTGTTTCATTCAAAAACCAAGAACATTAAAATAAAGCAATCTTTCATCTAGAAGATTCTTTATGAGAGAAGTTTGGTCTCGGTAATCAAGATCTCAAACAGACCATAATGTTGCAGATCTTCTCACAAAGGCTTTTAATGTTAGCAGGTTTAACTTTCTGATTGCTAGCATTGGATTACTTAATCTCTAAAGCATTGTTTGAGGGGAGGTTAATTAAGATTGGATAAAAGGAAATGTAACATTCAGCAGAAGTGGATGAAGGGTTAGGACACCCCACTGATCCCCAACGCACATTACCATTCAATCTTGCTTAACTCTTAATGAGGACAATCACTATTTTATAATCATATCAACTTCAAAAGACTCACAAACCTAGGAAAGCCAAAAGGACCACTAAGATATCTTAGTCTAGTGGACCTATTCACCTTGTTGTAGATGAGATTGTCTATAAGGAGTGGGAAGACATAATGGAAAGGGCTGCCACTACTGCTTCTAGCTTTGAAGCAGAGCAGGACAGTGGTAACATAAATAGGACCCAATCTATGGCAACACTTAATGAATCTCTTCCTTAGGGAATTGATTCAGGTAGTGGTCTGATGTGTAAAGTTTTATACACGTATAATAATATAAGTATATAAAATTACCAAACTACCCTTGAGGACAAAGGAAGAAAGGAAAATTCTCACAATTATATATAATAATACGTATATTTACCGGTAAGTGATTACCGGGTCGTATCCTCGAAGGATTTATGGAAATTGAGGACCACGTTTGTTTTTGGAACAAATAATTTGAATTGGTTCGAGATGATTTGATTTCTTAAAATCCTAAAAGTGAGTAATTAAAGGAACCAATTTAAACCTAACTTACAAGAAATCAATACGGGAAAGTAAATTCAAACTAAAAACGCAAATCGGGAATCCTAAACGGGATCTAAAAACCCTAAATTTTCAAAAATAAACCTAAAATAAAATTTTCACTTTTAACTAACCCTAATTGACTAAAAAGTAAGATTAAAGAAAACTAGGACAAAAACAGAGTTGAATTGAGCTTTAAAAATACGAAAAACGTGAACGGGAATGAATCCCGTTCTTTAAAAATCGAAAATTTGCAATTTTAACCCTACGAAAGCAAAACTAATTTTCCTAGAAACTATATGATAAAAGAAAATTTTCAATTTTTTTTTATTTTTTTTGATTATTTTTCTATTTTTTATGAATTTTTAAAGTTTTTAATAAAAATAAATGTTTAAAAATACTAAACTAATTATAAAAATTCTGAAAAAAAATATAGAAGTATCTTTTAACTATGAGGAAATCTCGGAAAAATAAGCTCAAGGATAAACACAGGCTTATCAAATAGCTGCCGAAATTAAGCTAAAATCTAACTTATTTTATTCTAAAATGCCTCTTAAAATGTATATAAAGATTAATAATGAAAGATTCCAACTAGCTGAGCTATTGCGGATGATGGTTTAGGGTGTGTTTTTGTGGTGGACGTTGGTTGAGAGGGTGGAGTTGGTCCAGGTTCTCGAGCCCTAGCCTCACTTGGGACCTTCCCGTTCCCAAATATTTTTTAAATGCCATTTTTTTAAGGGTCAGAAAAATAAGCACTTTTGAAAAGACCCTATTTTTATAAACCACAAATAAGCACGAAATAAGCTAGGAAAAATGACAGAAAAAGCAAATCCTACTAAACCTATAAATGCAAACTGTTTGGCTTTTTAAGAAAAATAAGCTAAGGGAAAAAGTTAATAGCTTAAATCAAGATTAAAAGTTATATCTAAATAAGCACATAAGAACTAAAATAAGCACAATTGATAAGCTAGATTGACAGAAAAGCTAAAAAGCTTAAAAACACTTAAAATTTTACACTAGAAAGCAAATAAACTCAAATAAGCGAATGACAAAACCAAATAAGCTAAAATGGACTTATACTAACCTAATAAGCTAACTAAACACTAACATAACCCTTACAATAAGCAGATAAGCTAAAATAAAGGAATAAGTACTTATGGTGTAAACTGTTAACCAAACAACCCCTTAAGGCACCTTTGAGCTTATTTTTAAATAAGCTAAATGATCCTTATGGACTTTTGGCTTATTACCCTAAAAAGTACACCTAAAATACTACTTAAAACAACTTTTTAAAACCATTTTGAAATTCAGGAGCTTAATGAAAAGGCTTGTTGAAAACAGCTTATACACTAAGAACACTTAGTTACTTTTGGTTTTGAAAATGAACAATGCAGATTTTTAAGGCTAAAAACAGATATCTAAATAAGATAATTATTTAAAAACAAGTTTAAACCAATGTAGAGTGACCTATAAGATACTTGTAAACCTAATTTGAAAAGCTAAAAATTACTTTTACCTACTGAATAATAAGATTGAAAAAGTCTTTTAGTTTGTTTTTCCTACTGATGCCGTTTGCATATAAATGGACCAAACCTTAAAAACTATGAATGCAGACCTAATGAACTGACTTCTACACTTTAAAAATACTATGCTAAGAGCAAATATAGAATAATAATAACTAGAAACTAATTAAGCTAAAAATGCTACTAAGATTGACTAAATGCTTCACAGATTCAAAGATTTACTAGAAATTCTCATGAAAACTTGATCAAACCTAACAAACTACCTAGGATCCAAATAACAAACTACAATGATCTACAAATTCAGTTCTTTGAAGATTAAAAAAAAATTCAAAGACCAAGTGGCCACTAGCAGTACTAACTTGTGGTTAGTACTGCTATGCCAAACACCCCCTTATTTTTATGAAAATTCATTTGAGCTTATGAAATTTGAATTTAATGAACAAAACTTGAATACCAGATGTCTAACAGCTTATAACACAACTACTTATCATTCTCAAACACAAAAATCAGATCAAACAACAATGATTAAGCTAATGCTATTTTTTTTTGGTTTTTGACAGATTTAAAAGACAAAATAGAGTAAACTAAGATCTAAGCTATAGAACTCATAAACAGATATTCAAACATTCATAATAAGCATAATAACACAGATTTAAGCACTAATAAGCAAGAAATAAGCTGAAAATAAGCAAATGCAATTATTAAGCTAAGAGACTTGAAATTTAAAGAAGACTTACAAAAGCCTTAGCTAAACAAAGGCTTGATTTGCTCAAAGAGCTGTCAATAAGCTCTAGCTTATCACAAGGATAAGCTAGTAAAGTCCTATGAACTCTTCCATTGCTAGTTCATCATCCAAGCAACCAAAATCCTTATTAAGCATAGGTATTAACTGATTTTAAATATTTAAGTATATTAAATGACTAATTTGAGCTCAATCTGAGCTTAGAGACTCAGAGAGCTTATGAAGAGCTTATAAGAGTAGCTTGTGAAATAGTTGAATAGAAGCATTTGAGATATATAAAAACTTATAAGTAAAAACAGATTGTAAACAAGTACACTATGATTTTATTGATTTAAAACTGAATACAAAACTTTGGAAATGAAGATTACAATAAGCTGAAAACTGAATTTTAAGATTACATTAGCTAAAACTAAATTAAGCTACTATTAAAAGCTAGAAAAAGAAGATGATCTTGTGAGTGAGGAGAGCTCTTTATATAGCAGTTGAGTGAAGCTTCTAGGAGTCTAGCCCGCTCCTCTTATCCATGATCTTAGCCCTTAATCCTTTTATCTCATTTATGGTCCGTTGGATTTGATATGATGAGCACACGGATTGCCAACGTGGCATTCCGTGTGTCAGAGTACTTGTGCTTCTTTTGCACTAAATTTAGTGCAAAAATCCAATCATTGGTGTGCTTCTTTCAATTATCCGCGTGTCCCTTCTTGTGGGCTTCGACCAATGAGAGCCTCTCATGACGTCTAACTCTGCCAGCTTGTACCTTGGTACTCGAATCATAGAGCCACGTCCTCAATTTCAATTTACCCTTTGATTTTGACGGGAGGTAAAACGAAGAAGGAGATGAACAGTAAAAACGAATTCCCGCGCCTTTTTCTTTCTTTTTATATCTTTGTTTGACCCAGGTGTTTGGGGGTTTGACTTTGGGCCCGGGTAAAAAGAAATAGGCCATGGGCTTGGGTTAACAGGTTGTGGTTTAATATAAGGAGATAACGATCGTTATCTCTTAAGTATAAAAGAGATAACGGTGTTAGGGTTTAGGGTCTATTTGTGAATTATGATTTAACATTAAGGACTTATTTGGTATTTTTAGGGTTTTGTCTTTCTGTGGTTGACCAATGTTGACTTCTTGACTATAGTTGACCAAGGGTTGACTTTTTGACCCTTCTTGCTATCAAATCCTCGGCTCTTGTGCACTCTATCCGTTCTCGTGTCCGTGTTTGTCCGGTTTTGGCCGATTTCTTGTGATATTTGCATTATCCGTACCTACACAATCACAAAGACAAAACAAGCAATATACAAGTATATTTTTGCACATTTTGATCATTTAAGGGCTATTTTGGTTATAATAAAGATATGTGATTTCTCACATATCAGCAAGCTAACACAAACTAAACTTTAAACACACATATTAAGTTACGTGACCATATGTACTGGATTTTGGCTACACTTAAATAATGTGTGACAAAACGTTTAGTGTGATCATATATGGCATTTGGTCTCAGTGTTCAAGTGTGTGACATATATTTGTTACTATTTATATGTATATCATGACTAATGCTTCAACCATACTTTTTATTTGTCACGCGTTCCAAATTCATATATGGCTAAATAATTAGCAAAAGATAACAGTCACCCTTAAATCATATGTGACAAAACTTGACTGTATGATTTAGACACATAAAAAATTACTTCGTGTGACCATATATGCCATTTGGTCACATTGTTCAAGTGTGTGACATATATTTGTCACTATTTATATGTATATCGTGACTAATGCTTCAAGCTTACTTGTATTTGTCACTCGTTCCAAATTCATATGTGTCTAAATAATCCCTTAATCTCTACAACCACACAATATGACATCAAGAATATCTTTGTCATCGATGAAGCATGCTTAAGACAACATCTGATCACCTAAGATATAACCAAACACCTCAGGTTCCTCTGGTAATATCATAGATCCGTAGGCACCATCCCATGAAACCAAACTCACAAAGGGGTAACTGCTAAAATGCATTTCAAAATAAAACACACTCAAAACGACTACTTACCATAGCAGAAGCAAGTAATCTATCGAGATTTGTTCGTATGAAGATAATAATACCTCTCGTGTGCATCCTTTATTCTTTTTCCACACAGCTCATTCCATGGTCGCACCCAGGGAGTCGGGTGCTCCTAAGATTTCTTCTTAAAAACTTTGAAAAGACTGTTACCAAGCAATAGCACCATTAACTCAAAGATATAATATAAAGATTTGATCTAAAAGTAAACGTAATATGCTTTATAGCTAAAAAAATTTAGATGACCTGTTCAGCCACGTTGGCTCCACGTCGACAGAATACTCTCCAAGAAGTGAGTGTGGCCAGAAGGGAAACTGTTGAAATGGCAATCAAGGTTGCAACCACTGCAGCAACATAAAGGTCAAGGTCGCAGCAGTTTATAATCTGTAATACAAAATTTATATGAGTCGTGTGGATTGAAGATTATAAAGAAAGATGTAAAGATAAGCGTTCATACAACGTGTCCTTACAATTACGCAAATGAATACTTGGGGCAGACAATATGTACTTACAATTACAACAAACCCATCTGAACTTTGTAATACTACAAACCTAGACAACACAACTGACACGATCATAAACGAAACACGAAACCAAACCATACCTTGTAACTATACATAGCTGGTGTGCTCATTTAAGCTCCTGCTCAAGATGGGTAAGCTTAATTTCACTACTTTCCTTGCTGGAGATATGCCTCTGAACATATGCCTGCATCAATAAGAAAACCTAGTTAAGGAAAACCATCAAACACATACGCGCATATTGCAAAAAAAATTGATATGACAAAACCAAGATTTATACTTTCTTCCTCAGTCGACCCTTGGTATGGTTCAGGGGGTATGGTTCAACGGGTATGGTTTAATGTTTTTCATGTTTACTTTTGGTTTAATGTTTTTCAGGTTGTGTTGACACATTTCATGGTAATTATGGTTATTACAAAAGAAACCACCCCGATAATATCGAATCTTTTGTTCACTGGTATGGATTTTCAAGATTGTAATTAAACCAAAAGATCACGAAAAAACATTAAACCCAAAAAACAAAACCCCCACGCCAATCTTTTGGTTCAGCGGGTATGGTAATTAAACCTGAAAAGTAAACCGAAAGACTGGTAATTAAACCTGAAAAGTATGGTAATTAAACCAAAATTAAACCATACCCGCTGAACCAACGTTTATGGTAATTAAACCTGAAAAACATAATTACCAAAAGTAAACCTGAAACCCCCAAAAGATTCAGCGGTACGGGTTTAAAAATTTATAGTAATTAAACCTGAAAAACATTGCAACCCAACATTTATGGTAATTATGGTTATTAACAAAAGAACCACGCCCAATGAACCATACCCCTGAACTATGCCCGTTGAACCACAACCTCCAGACCCCTGAACCACACCCTTGAACCGTAACTAAGCACACCACATTTCAGCCTCCATTTCAGCATTTAAGGAATACAATTTTACTACTCTTACTATATGTTTCTTTTGATAAAAACTTAAAAAATAGCAAGTTAGTTGCTTTCTTTTAAGAAATCTTGACGAATTCTTTCTTAATCGACAGGAACATGACCTTTTTGTATACAAAATACATTTATCATCTCTTGTGGACTGCCACTCATTTTTCTAAAACTGATTTGCATCTTAACTATACTGTAACTCGACATCTAAACACGACATCTAAAACTCTAAAACTGATTTGCATCTTCACTATACTAAAACTGATGTGCAGAACTTATGCAAACATCTCTCACCAAAACAACAAAATCCAAACATAGTTTCATAAGATAGCACTTACCTTCAATCATCCCACCCACCATTGCAACATCACCTCATAAGTGAAACTAAATCTGCAAAAAATAAAAACTGAATTAAAAAAGTAGCAAAACTACGACATTTTTTAACCAAAACCTCACCGTGGTTTCTTATTTTATGACCTTGTCTCCAATAAGCAGCAACATAACCACCATCTTCGTTCAAGTCCTCTGCTGCCAAGATAAAAAAATTCCCAAAAATTTCAACAACAAAAAAGAACGATAATCAAAAGATCATTTGCAAAGTTCCTATTTTTTTTCTTTCAAAATACATTATTTGTTAAGCACCTTAAACTTAAAGGATGTTTGGTATTACTTATGTAAGTCCTTGTGTGCTCTAAGTGATTTTGAGTGCTTAGTAGAAACCATATATTTTAGAATCATGAAACCATACACTACCAAAATTTTAAAACAAATAAGGAACTTACTTTAGAATCAACTGCTAGTAGCTTACCAAACATGTTACCATATAATTTAGCATCCGTCACTTGTTGTAAAATATGCGTTCATCTTCTCCTTCAATACTTTGTACTCCGGCTTCACATCTCTGATTACCACCATCAAAAAATACAAATATGTCAATAAGCCGCACAATCCCACTACAAAGATCATGAGATAACCAAAGAATGCACTCCTCTACCTGTTACTAGAGTGTATCTCAGGTGCTTTTTTATGTCGAGTTCCGCCAGATCCAGATTAACCAAATTGATATAAAGCTTGATCCTTCCGATAGAGTTGCCTTCACATTTTTTGCTCTCTATTTCCAGTACCTGCAATAAACCCTTAACATCATAATTCATACTCAACAATAGTTGCGATAGGCAGGCGAGACAGGTTGGTAACAATTCAACATATCTAACTATAAGCAGCTAAGTTTTGGTTGACATACTAACATCTACTTGAATTTTGAACAATCATGATATATTAGATAACAACTTTAAAAAATCTAATTTGGTCAAGGTAAGGTGTTGAGTAAAAAGTGAAAGCTTTGACCTGTTAGGTATATTTAAGCAATATTAACACCAATTTTCATCATTGCCAATTTAGGCTGTGTCATTCCTCCATAAGCTTTTCTTACACATCTTGTTGGTTCATACCGGCACCTCATGACAACCCAAAGTCATAGAAAAAAATCAAAAATTAAAAATTAAACACATCATAATTTGTTTCATACCTGGTTATGACCGACGATATCCCTTTTCTTCAAAACTTCTACTTTAACATCTCTATAATCAAACAGTAAGGTAAAACATTGATTATTTTTTAAAATTTTAATCAATACCAATATATGAAAAGTGTGAAAAAAGAAAAAAAGATTCTTCATTAGAAATAAATATCAAACACCTCGTATGCAACATGAACAAAATAAATAAAAATTGTATCTTTTTATCATCAACAAACTCTGAATTAAGTTATAGTGGTATACCAATAAAAAAACCAACCTAAAACCAAAATTAAACAATCATTAACATAATTAAAATAAAAATAAAAATAACCCTTTTTCAAAATCATAAAAGTTGAAACTTTATAAAAAAAATACCAACATCAATTAATGAAGGAACCATTAGATCAATCAAAAACTAGATTATTGTGTTATATATATATATATATATATATATATATAGAAGAGAGAGAGAGAGAGAGAGAGAGAGAGAGAGAGAGAGAGAGAGAGAGAGAGAGAGAGAGAGAGAGAGAGAGAGAGAGAGGGAGAGTGAGAGAGAGAGAGAGAGAGAGAGAGAGAGAGAGCGAGGGAGAGAGAGAGCGAGGGAGAGAGAGAGCGAGGGAGAGAGAGAGAGAGGACTGGTTTATGTGTGTGTTCTTTTATCGGTGGAAGAAGGGTGTGAAGGCACGGTCTGGCGTGATAAACAAACAATGGAACTATAAATGAAACAGGTACAAGGTCAGTTCAAATCGGGTGTAATTATAAAAATCCCATGAGTCTAAAAGAGGGTCGGGTCAGGTTTTGGCAACAAATGTATTAACCAGGCGATCCTGGTTATTGTAGGGTTTTACAATAAAAGACTTAATTTATATATTTGGTTTTTTTTTCTAATCCCACAATTAACTTCCACGTGAAGCCAACTCATTAAATAAGAAAACGAAAATCATAATATTGTAAAAAACAACCGATGGAAAAAGCCAGTTTATATAAGCATAGAAAGGAATTTAAAAATTATCAAACAGAAACCTGTATTTTTTTATTATGGACATTAATTTTAGCTTTTAATAAGAATTTACATAGTGATGGAAGGTAAGCGGACAACAAGCTACGCCACTAGCCCTTTTTGGATTGCAAAGCCAATACGTTTAAAAACCACATCCGTAGATCTAGGTGTCATAACATTGTTGTGCATAACCCATTGAACTCGGCTGAGTAGCTCCACCGCCTCCGGTGCAAGGAAACCAAAGGTATCAAACGCAAAGGGAATAAACATATGTTGATTTTCAATGCATGCTTTCTCGTGTTTTGTCACTTTGCACGAGGCAGCTTTCAAAGCAGCCTGACCTGCTGTAAAACCCCTACTACTTAACCCCGCAAGAGGAGAAACCCCGGTCAAATCCACGCACGCATGTTTCCCTCCAATCCATCCAAAAACCAAAACTTCAGCCGGTCTAAGTGTAGATCTTCCATCCGACGGGTCTGTTAAAAAGTTCACAGGTGCTTCTTTCTTGGCGGAGATCCCGGCATGCCTACATATGTCAAAAAGGACATCCCTAACCATATCGTGTCGGTAATTGAATCCCGGGAGCTCTTTACAATGAACCGCATGTTCCCCAAAGGAATCTAAACATGCCTTGCGACAAACAGGGCATATCGCATCAACAGAAATAATGGAATCATGAGACGATATTTAAGGATAGTGCGATATTCCACCGGTGACATATGTTGACCAAGCCCGTCTATAGGGATAGCTAGTAGAAAATCTTGAGCATGTGGTGCGCGCAGACACTCAAAAACTGCTTTCTGTCTCATAATCATGTCAAATTGAACTTCCATATCCTTTACCATTTCGCTAAAAAGGACATTCGCCAGTGTTTGTTTTTTTATTCGATAGATTATGTTGTACTCTTTCTGGTGAATAAAACCATTAGTGGGTTTTGTGAGTGAGATTTAATACTGTTATCTAATGTAGAATCATTTTGACAATTCATTGGCTCAAGCCCATTGTGAGTCTGTATCCATTAGGTTTTATAGGGATTTTGATTAAGTTGCTTATTGTCAAATTTAATATAAATACATATGCTATTTTATATGTAAGACATTCAATCAATAAAAGTATTTTGGTATCTAACATGGTATCATAGCTTTAGGGTCAACCCACCAACAACAATTGCTATTCTCCCGTCATCGGTTACTTGCTGGTGATCCGGAAGGATCTTTTTTATCGCTTTATTGTTTTATTTATTTAAGATTTTATTTTCGTATTCCATTCATAAACCTTGAACCCAAACCGTCAAAACACACAAAATATATTGAGTTGCCTTCGATCAACCATATATTTCTTTTTCTCACCATCGTCAATTGTTTCTTGTCGAAATCATTTCCTTTGACAAAAAAAGTTGATCACCAAATTTGCCACTATGTCCCTCCTAAAGGCAAAGCAAGCCATGACGTAGAAAAAATAGCAAACGTCATAAAAAATGGAGGAAACCGCGAAGCAGTGTACAACTATATTTTCAAATACAAGTCCATCTTCGTGCAAACGATCAACGAAGAAGAGAAGAAAGAAAGAAGAGGAGAAGAATAAGGCGATTTCAATATTCTATCCAGTTTGTTCGTTCGAAAGACCTCGTTCAAACGGCGCGAGAATGTTAGACGAGTTATTGGCACCAAGCCTAATTGTGGTCTTGTGTTCCATTAGGTTTACCGTTTTGATTAAGTTGCTTAGTTTCAAAGCTATGTATTTTTAATATAATACATATGCTAATCATATATGTTGTAGCGAAGACATTCAATCACAAAAGTATTATGATATCTAATAGTCGAACTGTAAAAGTTGATTGAAGAAGAAAACTGATTGCCATGAATCTTGGATGATTTTGAATCATGATCTTAAAATAGATTGATTTCTTTTAATTGTGTAGGTTTATATTCATTGATTTCAAAATCAGGATCTAGTTTTTGGAGAGGATTTTTCGTGGGGTTTGATGAGTGTGTTTTCACGTGTTGAGTATGTGAAAAACGAAGGGGTGTATCAGACGTGGCTTTTTAGGATAGTGAGGTGACTTTGTTTGTAAGGTGGCATTTACTTTTTGAATTTTATAAGCAAACACGAAAAATCAATCTACCACATTAAGAAACACAAACATTATTTCTCATCTAGTTATTTTATTTTGTTATCAAACTTGATACTATAGAGAAACAAAATACGGAGTACATGTTTACTCGATTTGTTGTGCGTATATCGAACAGATGAGAGTTATTTTACATACTAGTTTCTCCTTACATACTAAAGGATAAATCTAAACCATCAATTTTATTAGATTAAAAAGACAAGATTTAAGATTTAAAAAAAACAGGGAGGGACCAAAAGTGTAAATTTACTAAATTCACACTAAAAATCTTACGTTTTTACGTTATTTTACGTTTTTACGGTTGTTTACGTTTTTATATGTTTTTTACAGTTTTTTTACGTTTTTTACGCTCTTATATGTTTTCATACGTTTTCATCCGCTTTCGCACGTTTTCGTACGCTTTCGCGTGTTTTCGTTTATTTTCGCACGTTTTCGCTCTTTTTAGACGTTCTCGCACGTTTTCTTATGTTCTCGCACGATTTCTTACGTTTTCGCATGTTTTCGTCCGTTTTCGCACGTTTTCGTCTGTTTTCACACTTTTTTTTTTTTTATTTGTCATTTTTTTTTATTTTTTTTTTTTTTTTTTTTTTTTTCTTTTTTTTTTTTTTTTTTTTTTTTTTTTTTTTTTATTATTGTTTTTTTTGTTTTTCTTTATAGTTTTTTTTTTTCTTTTTTTTTTTTGTTTTTTTTTTTTGTACAAAAAGACGAAGACTTTTTTTTTTTTTTTTTTTTTTTTTTTTTTTTTTTTTTTTTTTTTTTGTAAGACGAACTTTTTTTTTTTTTTTTTTTTTATTTAATTTTTTTTTTTTTTTTTAGTTTTTTATTTTTTTTTTTTTTTTTTTTTTTTTTTGTTTTTTTTTTTTTATTTTTTTTTTCTTTTTTTTTTATTTTTTTTTTTTTATTTTTTTTTTTTTTTTTTTTAGTGTTTTTTTTTTTTTTTTTTTTTTTTATTTTTTTATTTTTTCTTTTATTTTTTTTTTTTTTTTTATTTTTTTTTTTTTTTTTTTTTTTTTTCTTCTATTTTCGTCCGCTTTCGCACGTTTTCTTTCGTTTTCACACGTTTTCGTCCGTTTTTGGACATTTTCTTACTCTTTCGTCCGCATTTGCGTGTTTTGGCTTTCACGCGTTTTCGTCAGCTTTCGTACGTTTTCGTCTGTTTTCGCACGTTTTTGTCCGTTTTCGCGCGTTTTTGTATGTTTTTAGACGTTCTTGCACATTTTCTTATGTTATCGCACGATTTCTTACGTTTTCTTTCGTTTTCGTCCGTTTTTTGACATTTTCTTACGTTTTCGCACGCTTTCGCGCGCGCATTCGCGCGTTTTCTTAAGCTTTCGCGCATTTTTGCCAGCTTTTGCGCGTTTTCGTTCGTGTTCAGACAAATTTGGACGTTTTGAGACGTTTTTTGGCAGTTATCAATCAGTTGCTTCTGTTTTCATACGTAATCTATCAATGATATTATACCAAAAACCCTAAACCCCTAACCACTAAACCCTAAACCCATAACTACTACGTATAATATCACAAGTGACATGTACATACACTTTAAAATCTATACCAAAAACCGTAAACCCCTAACCACTAAGTATAATATCATAAGCGATATATACATAAACTTTAAAATTTATACCAAAAAAAACCTAAACACCCTAACCACTAAAACATATACCAAAAACCCTAAACCACTAGATATAATATCACAAGTGATGTTATACATAAACTTAAAATACATAAACCAAAAACCTCAAAACTTTAAACTCCAGTAAACTATACAAAAAAACCCTAAATGAACCCTTAACCACTAACGTTAAAAAAAATAATAATCACAAGTGATGTATAAATAAAACTTTTAAAACCTATACCAAAAACCCTAAACCCTTAGCCACTAAACCCTATACCAAAAACCTTAAACAACTAACCACTAAATGCTATACCAAAACCCTAAACCACTAACCTCTAAACCCATACCAAAAACCCTAAGCCCCCCTAACCACTAAACCCTATATCAAAAACCCTAAACCCCTAACCACTAAACCCTATACTAAAAACCCTAAAATCGTAACCACTAAACCCAATACCAAAACCCTAAACCCCTAACCATTAGGTATAATATCAAAAGTGACATATATATATATATATATATATATACATAAACTTTAATATAAATACCAAAAACCCTAAACCCCTAACTACTAAACTCTATACCTCTAACCACTAGATATAATATCACAACTGATATATACATAAATTCTAAAATCTATACCAAAAACCTTAAACCCCTAACCACTAAACCCTATACCAAAAACCATAAACCTCTAACCACTAGGTATAATATCACAAGTGATATATACATAAACTAAAAAATATATACCAAAAACCTTAAACCCTTAACCATTAAACCATATACCTAAAACCCTAAACCTTAAACCCCTAACCACTAGGTATAATATCACAAGTGATGTATACATAAAATTTAAAACCTATACCAAAAACCCTAAACCCATAACCACTAAAGCTCATACCCAAAACCCTAAACCCCTAACCACTAGGTATAATATCACAAATGATGTATACATAAACCACTAAACCCTACCAAAAACTCTAAACACCTAAGCACCAAACTCTAAACCAGTAACCGCTTAAAAAAACCCTATAACCCAAAAACCCTAAACCCCTAACCACTAAACTCTATACCAACAACCCTAAACCCCTAACCACTAGGTATAATATCACAAGTGATGTATAAATAAAAATTAAAACCTATACTAAAAATCCTAAACCCCTAACCACTAAACTCTATACCAAAAACCCTCACCTCTAACCACTAAACTCTATACCAAAATCCCTAAACCCATAACCATTAAACCCTAAAGACCTAACCATTAAAACCCTAAACCAAAATCCTAAACAACTAACAGCGCTAAACCTTCATACCAATTATAACCCTAAACCTCCTCCCATAACTCATCCACTAAACCCTATACCAATACATAAACTTTAAAATCTTTACCAAAAACCCTAAACCCTATACCAAAAATTCTAAACCCTATACCAAAAATCCTAAACCACTAACCACTAGGTATAATATCACAAGTGATATATACTAAACCTTATACCAAAAACCTAAACCCTTAACCACTAAACCCTATACCAAAAAACCTAAACACCTAACCACTAAACCCTATACAAAAACCCTAAACCCCTAACCACTAAACACTATGCCAATAACCCTAAACCCTCTCCCTAACCACTAATCCCTATACCAAAAACTCTAAACCCCTAACCACCAAACCCTATACCAAAAACCATAAACCCCTAACCACTAGGTATAATATCACAAGTGATATATACATAATCTTTAAAATGTATACCAAAAACCTTAAACCTCTAACCACTACCCTATACCAAAAACCTAAACCTCAAACCACTATGTGTAATATCACAAGTGATATATATACATAAACTTTTAAATCTATACCCTAAACCCTAAATCCCTAACCATTGAACCCTATACCAAAACCTTTAAATCCCTAACCACTAAACCCTATATTAATACCTTTATAAAGTAAGATTCACCTGTGGCTTAATATTTATTACTCCTGACATTGTAGTATCACCAGTGATAAATAAATAATAATATTATCTCATATGATAAAGTAATATAATGTGACATTAGTCATGGTATTCCACATATAATTGATATCACATGTGATAAAGCATTATAATGTGGCACTAACTGTGGTAATTTTCAAAATTCTTAACATGTAATCAATGTTATGTATCACTTATGATATTATAATGTTAGTAGGATTAAAAGGTTTAAAACATAGTTGTTTTGGTGAGAAAATATATATTTAATTTAATGTTTCATAACAAATTATATTGTATATATAAGGATAGAATCAGTCAAACCATATATGAATCGGTTAGTGATGAAAACCTAACTTGACTGTAGTGCTCCTACCTCTCGAGTTTAATGGGTAATAACGAAGTCACAATCGATAGAAGATGCTATCAATGAATTGACTCATGTATAGCAAAGATAGCACGGTGTTGCCGAGAATGAGGATGAGATTATTCTCTTAACAAATCTTATGAGGCGTCTTAGCAACAAAGACGTTAAAGTAGCTTTGCCTATATAACCTAGAGGTGGTGCCGCCTTAAATGGAGAGTTGTGATTTCTCTCTTAGAGGGTTATGAAATAGGATTTAAGCGCATGGCCATATTCACGCTCAGTTTAAGAATGAGATGGTTAAAATGGGAAGTGTGTAGAAGTGTGTTGTGTGAGATCATTAAGGTTTAGTGGTTTAATTCCTTAGGACACCGTTGAATCGATTTTACTTTACATGCTTCAAATAAACAAAAGTTTAATTGTAATGATAGTTTCTTGACACAACCTATTAGAGTAGTAGAAACTTTCTAACTTGGTGGGGGATTGTTGGAATTTATGATAAGGTTGGCAAGTTTAAAATGATAAAGCATAATGTACAATCTCAATATGCGTAGGATCTATGTACATTTTATGTTGCTTGTGGTACATCATGTTTAAGTAGTAACCATCAAGATGAAAGTGTGTGTGTAGGCTAAAAATCAACTAGAAAATAAGAGTGTGAGGAGATTCGGATAGCAGCCATGACTTGCAACCAACTAAACCACCATCTCCTAATTTCTTGCCCATGATAATTGTTTCTTTTGGTCATGTTTATTGGGTTGATTTTAAGCTATAAAAAGATGTATTTGTGAACACTTTTTATGAACCAAAAAGCACACAGCGACACTAACAAAAGGGTTTTACCACTCTTGCGTTCTAACATACTTGTCAACCAGTTTTCTACTCCGCCATTGTCATTATGTTGTTATCATATGCTAGTGATCAACGACATTGCGTCTGCATCAAATCCTGGGGTCTGTTACGCAAGAGGCTTGCAGCAAATTGAGCGCGTAAACACCTTTTAAGGACAGGGAGTTTGATCCCGTGCGGAGCTCTTTAACGGTTATTTTTCTCGTGTTCTACAGAAATGTCCATAACAAGGTTGCGTGTTTTTATTGATCGATCAGGTTTATATTTAACACTCTTATTTCATTGATGTTGTTTGTGTTGATTCGAGTTTCATTGTGCTTATAAGACTCTAGATGGTGTTTATGGAACAACCTTAAACAACATGTTATAATTACTGAGATCACATATCTAACAATCTTAAAAGGTGTTTAAACACATGGTTTTTATGTGGGGAGGTATAATATGTTTTCGAAGAGTTTATGAAACATATTCATGTTGTTTAAGGAACTATATGCAGTTGTGTGATACATCTGTGTATTGAATTTAGATATTAAAGTTGCCTCATCAGTTTAATAAATGGACTAAACTTTAGTCTTGATGAGTTTGTACGTTGGATTTTGTAAAAGAAGTTTACATTTAAGAAATTCAACAAGATAGTCTAATATCATAATTTTGAGTTTTCAATGCACATAGGAGCATTGGTTTTAGATGATTGTAGCAAATGAATTTTATTATTGCCGGTTATATCCATGGAGGGATCGACCACAGATCGCGATGGAGAAACGTGTTTTAGATATCATAAACGAGGAAATGGGAGTTATGCTAGTTTTTTTTTTTTTGAACGGCAAAATTTTATAAACTAGCAAGGAGCTAGAAAAGAAATTACAAAGATATTAAATGCGGGTTTTTAAGCCAATCATCCCTAGAGAACTTTCTACTACACCTACTATTACACCAAAGAAAGGAGGAAGAGACAATATTCTCAAAAAGGATCGGATTAGACGGCTTATTAACATCAAAAGTAGAACGATTCCGAAATCCCCAAATAAACCACCAAGCAACGTAGAAGACTCCTTCCAAAAAACCTTTAACTGAACCCGGAAGACGAATAGTAGTAACCACATTTATCTAGTTGTGGACATATCATGTTTATGATGAAACTTTTACTACTACAAAGAGGCTCATTTGTGATATAATGGTGATGTTTCGGAAAAGGCTATGTTTGCAAAGGAACAAGCCATTATGCTCGTTAGTGCAAAATCCGATATGCAATAACAGATATGATGATATGAACGAGTAGACATGGTGATTCACGATCACTATCACTACAACAAAATGTGGGTTTGGGGTCGGCCAAAAATTAGGGTCGACAATGTCGACCCTAATATTGGCAGGGG
>BQNB010124280.1:2443-19964 GCA_026074375.1 Tanacetum coccineum
TGCTTTGGGAATGGAGAGGGATTGCCAACATGGACTTTATAAAGCTGGGGGGTTAGTAGGGTGGATGATGGAGTGTTGCAGGGGAAGTATGGGAGCAAAACAAGGTGCGGGCTGGTTTTGGTATTGGCGGGAGAAAAGTTATACAAGTTGGGTTGTGACAGAGAGAGGTTGAAGATGGTTAAGGGGATGTTTGGTTTGTGTACAAGAAAGGCCCCTCCACATCTTTCTTTATTAAATGAACTTTTCCAAATTTGCATAATCAGCCCTTGTCTTTGTTTCCTTAATATAACTTAGGGGTTTGGCTTGACTTTGATTGGGCTTCGTCTTCACACACTTTTCCATCTCGTGTCCTGTTTTGACGATTTTTGCTTGGTTTTCCGTCTTTTTGTAAGATATCCATATCCTGCACAATACAAATGCAAACATACAAATACAATGCATTTTTGGTATGTTTTTATTCTTTTAAGTTCATTTTAAATGGAAAATGGTATGTGTAATTAAACACATATCAGAGGTTTTGACTCAAATGAGGAAGAAGTAGTGCCAAAGGTAGATGATGTATCTTTGGTTGATGGAGTTTTTGATGATGCATTTGGTGGAGATGGTGATGAGGATTTTGTTATAGGAGAAGGTATGGTGGTATCATTTTCACTAGTTAAATCCATAAAGAGTTTTCTTGGTGAAATAATGGTGAGTTTGATTTTCTTAAAGGGATTAGAGGAGGAGGCTTGGGTGGAAGCCATGGAAGTAGAAGAAAAGTGAATAGGATGATGATGAAGATGATGAAGAGAATGAGGGAGGTAAGTATTTAATTAAGGTGATATGGTTTAAAGAAGTAAAGCA
This sequence comes from Tanacetum coccineum, assembly GCA_026074375.1. Classification (NCBI taxonomy): domain Eukaryota; kingdom Viridiplantae; phylum Streptophyta; class Magnoliopsida; order Asterales; family Asteraceae; genus Tanacetum; species Tanacetum coccineum. Next base: position 3,287 of record BQNB010124280.1, read on the forward strand.
TGGGATGGTGATGTGTTTCAAAAGCTTTAAATTTATAAGACTAGAATTATCGATTATTAAATAGAAACACACAGGTAAAAGTATAACCCACGTATGTAGTATAATATTTCAGGTAAGACCAGGTCATCAATAGGGATTTGATTTGTGTTCGAATAATCGTAGTGAAATAAACTTTAACAATTTTAAGATAAATTATGCTGGATTTAATAATGAGAAAGATGACTACTCGGATAGTTTCATATAACTCCTAGGCAATGGTGATGATTACGATATCAGATTCGAAGTTGTTTAACTTATAAAAAGGTTTTCTTGTCAAAAAATGTTTTCACAAATTAAGTTGTTTAACTTAAGACTTATATTTAGTTAACTCGATCAAATGTGTCACTCAAATAATCCAGTTACTATTATATCAAATCTATTTTGTTTATCAAATAACATAAGCAGATTTCTCCAATCAAACGATAAAGACCGTAGACAAATATTTAAAACCATATAACATACAACGGGTCTTTCGACCTATACTGTTATATGCATACGATAAAAGTTGATAAGATAAGACATGATAGGATTTCAACATAAGTTTAAGAGTAAGAAGATCACAATGATACCAAATGCTTATTTATTATACTAACATCACCGAGTTGTCATGAGAGATTTAGCTTCTCATGGCTATGAAGTTCATAACAAAATAAAGTAGAGAAACAAGAATCATACTATACTTGGGTAGGAAAATGGATCAAACTCCACCCTTTACAAGTATAGGATCTTTACTAAACCTTTATTTTCTAAAAGCTATGATATTGTTCTTTGTTCTTCGCCTTCGAATTCAGGTGTTGGTGGAGATATTTAAGAGAGATTGATGTGATGAAGAATATGAGGAATGCTTTAAATTGTGTGAATTTCGTCTCTATTTATAGGCTGAGAAGGGGTCGAAGTGTGGCTCACATTATAAAATGTGCGGCGTACTTAGCTTAAGTCGGTGCAATATCATTAATGTTGATAGAAAGTGCGGCGCACTTTTGTAGAAAATCGGTACACTTAGGGTGTAAATGCAGAATAACTAATCTAAATGCAGCCAACACTATTTCCTCAAGAATCATCTAAGACTTCAAAATTTACAAATGCATGAACTAACTAATCTAAATTCTATTAGGGGAATCAAGTATAGGCATTTGACAAAGAAGTAATTATGCATAGCATCAAATATATAATAGAGAGCATAGCGAGTCAATTCGCATGCAAACAAATTTAGGATGATAAAAAAGAATGATCATCCAAGGCAAAATATGTTGCCTAAGCTACTTACTAAAAATCCTACCAAATTAACCATAAGTTTAAGTCCGAGAGCATAAATAATAAGTCATAAGTAACGACAAAGTTAAATAAGTACTAAGCATAAATAAATTGTCTTTAGCAATTTTTCAAAGTGCCCACTTCTTCTTCTTCCCCTTAATAAGTTATTGATGCCCTTCTCGATTGACCTTATTCCACCATGTTGCTCATCTCTTAATTGGACTTGACGGTTTAAAATTCTAGTTTGGCTAGAGTAAAAGGCTTCCATGTTTGGGTTAACATTGGGTGGGTTTGAAAAGATTTGAGGGATGTCATTTGACAACGAATTGACAAAATGAATAGGGGAAGGAGTACTTACACATGAGGTCCCATCATCATTTCTATCATTATCATCATCGTTAGGATGAGAGGAGGATGGTTGACCGAAGACGAATGAAGAGGAAGTTGAGGAGCGACCTCTTCTCGTGCCATAATCCTTTCGAGTCTTTCGCTCTTGTTAAGCGGTAATAGGATACATGACATGATCATATAAGACGTAATGATTGTTTGACAACTTAGGACTCTCGGACATGACATATTTAAACAATCGAGTCAATAACATAACATATGGTAGAATTTGCCGAGCTTCGTTGGTGACAAACTCCATTGGTTTTATAATGAAGTATGCAAGATTTTATCATTCAGACCTAGCGATACAATAAAGCATGTGACAAAGACACGCCAGGACATAATCCCGGTTACCACCAAGATAAAAGACATTTTCACGAATTATTTCGACCCAAGTTTTCATTATTGTGACGATTTCACGAGTTAAAATTTGGTTATCTTTGACATCAATAACTTTATCATGACGGATACGAGTGACACTACCCTCCTGTTCCTCTTGAACGTATAGTTTGATTTCATCGGTAGAAGGAAGGTTTGTTTTATAAGGATAACTCATTGGGACGCTAAATTGCAAGTCGTCAAGTGACCTCTTGTCGGAAAAAGAACGTTGACCTCTAAAAGGAATACCAAGAATTTGACCAAATTCTTTGAGAGTATAAGAAAAGAATTGATCTTGGATGACAAAATCGATTAACATTTGACCTTCGAGAGTGTCGTTGACACAGTATTGACTATAGAATTCAAGAATGAAACGAGGAACGATTTGCTCATTAATTTCGAGAAGACACTCAAACCCAATATTCCAAACATGGATCTAACATAGACCAAGTCATCAAAGTCCAGATAAACCACCCGACCCTTATGAATGCAACGATTTTCAATGAATTTAAAATTTAGTTTTAAAGGTAAGGTGTATTCATTGGAGATTTTAGAAATATAGCTTTTAGTATTCTGGTGGTCTTCGGCAGTTTTGTGAGGCATTGTTACCTAAAATGAAAAATAATACTGTATTTTATTATTGTGGACTCGTAAATAATAAATTTTGCCTAGTGTGTGCCTATATGCAACAAATGTGGAGTTGCGGCTAACTCGACTCTAAAACAAAAACCTATGAGTTAACCCAAACACTCCTTAGTTTAATTTTGCTCATCCAAACAAGTCGAAAAATACATATTGATTATGTATCTCGATTGATGGTCATGAGATCATTATGCATGAATGCAAGAATGTTTTTAGAGTGTATTAACAATGCATTAAAATATTTTTGTGGTGTTCCTAACGTGAGAAATTCCAAAAGAAATTAGGGGTTTTGTTCATATTAAATTTTTTATCAAACACACTCAATTATGCAAATCTTATGTCTAAGGAAAGCATATTAGTTATACATTGTGCTATTGTGGTCTTAATTGCACATAATCAAAAGAAAATGAAAAACCCCAATTTTGGTTTTGTATTCAACATGAACCCTAGACACGAATTAATAAGAAAATAAATGGAATGAGTTACAATTGATGATCTTTGTGCTGTAAGGAGTGATTATTAATGATGATTTGATCTTCAATTTAAGTTTTAGAGGTTGATTTAGAGTATTTGGTGGTTTTTGTATGTTTTTGTCGCAGGTCTGCACAAGAGGTGGGTGTTTGATTTTGAGTTTAACAAAAATGAGGAGACAAACATAATAGCCCGACTGGTAGCGGTCCCATATCGATATGAGGGCCGCTTGATTAAATTTGGGGGCCACCTCCAGTGGAGGGTTTTTGACTCTAATTTTGACAAAAATTTACTAAAGGAGTGACGTATTAATTTGCATTTCGCCAATTAAAAATGCTTAAAATACTTCAGATAAAGTAATTAAGTTGTCACGACACGGAATGGAACAAGGACTAGAATCGAGACTAGACGAGAAGAAGAGAACGATTAACAGAATGTGTTCCATCATTCCTAAACCAAGATGAAGATAGTTAAACGATTCACGTTTAAGGGGTTTGGTGAAGATGTCGGCGATATTGTCGACGGACGATACTTTTTCGATAAAGATATGTCCTTTCTGGATATTATCCCGAAGAAAGTGGTGACGAATTTCAATGTATTTAGTCCGCGAGTGTTGCACCGGTTTTTGCTAAGGTCAATCGCGCCTTTATTATCGCACATGATTGGGACGTCGTCGAGTCGAATGTCATAGTCGATGAGAGCTTGTTTCATCCATAGTGCTTGTTGGCATGCCTTTCCGGCGCTTATGTATTCATACCCTATTCTCATTTTAGGTCATTCCGGGAAGACAAATGTCATAACCGCATAGAAAATCAGTGTTTTAACTTGTTTCTTTCGGGTGCACTATTTCATCCACATGAGGGAAAGGGATGTATTTCTAGAGAGAGAGTGGTTAGATGAACACTTTTGAGAAAGAAAGTAAACATAGAAATAAAATGCATTAAGTGTATGTGTAAAAATGAACAACCAACACCCTTTCCATAGCATGGAAATAGTATATATACCCTAAGTTATGGCGTGTGGGCTTGGGGCTCATGGGCTTTCTATGCGCCTTAAGCTAACTAGCCTACTTTAGTTCCAAAAATAACTAAACAAGCTATCTAATGATATCTATGGAAGTGACCGACACTTTCGTGTTCCTAACAATCTCCCCCTAAAGGAGGTCACTCCATTTTACAAAAGCTTAAACCTAGCATACTATGTAGGTCTTCGTTCTTGTGCCAGCAGACTTCTTTTTTCTTTTTCATTTTCTTGTGAATATGGAGTAGTGATTATTGACTTTAGGCTTGAGCTTGTTCCTTTAGTTTGACTTGTATGTGAATAAGTGATCTTGAGTGTCACACCCCCAAATAGGGCCTGGACGGAATACGTGTCCGGGGGCGTGACGTCATAATATACATCACACGAAGTACAAAGAACGACCTTTAAGGGGTACGTTTTAAAAATAAACATCGTTGCATTGATGACATAAATTAAGTCGTTATAATACTTATATGATTTAAAAGGGGTCGTATGCGGAAGCGTAAATAAGATTTAAAATTTGTCAACGATGTTTAAACAATAGATAAAGATTCTTGAAAACCAGGCCATGCAAGGAGACACCATATAGCAATCAAAGACATCCACAGCTAAGCACCTGAGAAAAACATGCTTAAAAACGTCAACATAAAGTTGGTGAGTTCATAGGTTTAAGTAAAATATTTACGAGGACCAAAAGGATTTAGTAAAGTCTGTTTCATTCCGAGTATCATGAAAAGTATTTGGTAACTGATATCGTTCAATAAAAGTAGTGTGAATCTCAACGTTTCTGAGTGTGTGTGACTATTGTAACATATACAATATCACTTAAAAATGTTTACGATATTACCCTAAGCTCATGACACCGAAGCCTTAACAAGTTGTGTAAATCCTAGTATTTTAGATTCGTCTCAAATCGATGTTTTGCCAAAACACCCAAGTACTACCTCAAATGAAATGCACCCACTGGCCAATGTACTCATCTAGAATTCCGGGTGGGGGTGTCAACCCTAATAGATCTATTCACAGCATTCGTGCTTACATAAAGTAATTAACGGTTCATGATAGTGTGTACTACATGGCAATAGGGAAACTTAGGTAATATGTAAAAGCTTAAGGTACGTGCATTCATAGTAAAAGCAACCAACTTATTCATAAAGAGTTTAAAGTATTCATATCCGTAGTAAAAGCAACCAACGTATTCGTAAAAGCTTTAAGTACTTGTATTCATAGTAAAACGAGTGTGAAATCAATCATGTAAACGAGTTTTGTAAACGAGCATATAAATAAGTTTGAAATCATTAGAGTAAACAAGTTTGTAAACGAGCATGTTCTCACCCCAAAAGTTATAAGGTTAATATAAAACAAGTAAAACGTGGGGCTATGAACTCACCTTTAGCAAATCAGTGAGTGATGGAATAATCAACGAGAGGTATGGCAAAATCAAACGAATCTAACCGCGACCTAATTAAAGGGACGCGCTTTAGGAACGAGAAATAAATAATGAAACGTCATATAAGACGCTTATAAAAGAAATAGACATCCATATGTGTTTGTGCTTTAGTTTATTTAACAAAAACATGTCTTTACGAACTCATTAGGTTTGTATAAACGTTACGTATGCCAAACACCCCTTTAAAATCATTAAACCCATTTTTAGCTTATCTAAAAGAAATTTAATGATCCAATCTTGAATACCAGATTCTTATAAGCTTCTAACAACCCTATTGAGCTAATTTAAATAAATAATAAGCAAGACTAACAAGCTAAAAGCTAAACTACTTAATTTTTTTTATTTTTAGTGATTGTAAAGACAAATTATGAAAAGCTAAAATCTATACTACTAAATCCCTAAAACAAATTATAAAACAAGTTCAATAAGCTAAATAAGACAAGTTTTTAAGCACAAATAGCAACAATATAAGCAAAATAGCTACGATACACTAATGAAATTTAAAGACATAAATAATAAAAGAGGACTTACAAACTGCCTTAGCTAAACAAAGGCTAAATAAGGCTCAAAGAGCTTTGTCTACAGCTCTAGCTTATCCTTTTAGATAAGCTAGTTAAGGTCCTTGGAAGCTCTTCCATTTTAAGCATCCATTCCTTAAGTCCATAATTCAAACAGCAAGGGTATTTAAGCTTATTTTAAGGTTTAAGTAGATTAAAGGAACAATTGAGCTCAATCACAAGCTTAGAGACTTGTGAGAGCTTGTGATGAGCTTATCAAAGAATACACAAACATTAGAGCTTTTTAAGAGCTTATGACAAAATTTATTAAAGGAAAACTTGATTTCATTAACTAGAAAATTACAAGATTTTAAAGCTGAATTACATTGACTGAAATTAAAAAGCTAAAGTTTAAAACCTAACATTACATAAGCTAAAATTATTTTAAAAGCTAAGCTAAAAACTAGAAAAGAAAGATGCTCTCGTGTGTGAGGATGAAGGCTTAATATAGCCAGTTGATGAAGCTTCCAGATGCAAATTCAGTTACACGCTCTCTCTTTCTTGGCCCTTTGATCAAATCCAATCATTGGATGCTTTATTTTCACCGTTGGATCACAAGTGTGAGCACACGGATTGCCAACGTGGCAATCCGTGATGTGACACTTGTGTGTTTGTTTTGTGAGTGGAATAGTGTGAAAACTTCATTCCTTTGTGCTTTCTTCACATAGCCGTGATCCTTGCTTGCTTGGGATTGACCAATTAGAGGGCTTGATGATGTAATAACTCTGCCAACGTGTGCCATACCACTTGAATTACCCAATCTAGCCCTCAATTAAGATTTGCCCTTTGATTTTATCCTTGTGGTTAAACGAAGGAGACGGGTGAACAGTAACAAACAACTTTTCCCGCTTCTTTTTTACTATAAGGGTGCGTTTGTGTTTGTTTGACCCGGGGTTGACTTGGGTTTTATAAAAGGAATGGGCCATGGAATTTGGGCCCGGGTTTGGACTTATGGGTGAAGGGTTAACGGGTTGTTTTGTTTAGGGCTTTTATAAACCGGATATGGTTTTAACTTTTAAGGACCATTCTTGTAACTTTGGATTTTTCAGGGACTGATTTGGTAATTTTGAGATTTTTGTCTTTTTGTGACCTTGACTTTGGTTGACCAAGTTGACTGAAGTTTGACTAGGGTTTGACTTTTGGTAGTTTTCTCCCGGCTCTTTGCGTGCTCTTCCGTTCCCGTGTTCGTGTTTGTCCGGTTTTGACCGTTTTCTTGTGATTTTTGCTTTATCCGTACCTACACAATCAAAAAGACAAAACAAGCAATATTCAAGCATTTAAAGCACAATTTTGTCCTTTTAGGGCTATTTTTGATATAAAATGGATATGTGTTTTCATACATATCAAAATTCCCCAAACTAAGCGATTGTGTGTCCTCACGCAATATTACATGCTCTATAACCAAATATCTCAAAACCTCCCCAAACTAAACCTTTTAAAAGTAGCAAAGATTTTTTTGGAGAGAGTAAAGAGATCACAAGTTATAAAATACCCCGATTTCTAATTTTTTCAAAAACTTTTTCATTTTTTTTCATTATATTAATAATATTATTTTGACTTTCGTTATTTCCATAACTGTTAGGGATCATAGAACAAGATGCATTTCGATTCCGAGAATGCCCCAAAAAGGATAAATTCATTCGTTTCCCGCCTTTTCACTATTACAAACAAGCTTTAAAACAAAATACAGTTTCCCGCTTCTAACCTTTAAATATCAGTAAGGATGCTAAACACTACTCATATTTGCAATTTGTGAACTTTTCTACTCCCGTTATTTATTAGTACTCTTAAGTGAGTGTGCTATTCTTGAATTTCACATGGACCAACTTTTGGCTAATACTTTGCTTTTCGTTTCCACCTTAGAAAATAATGAGTTTAAAAGGCGAGATCATCCCATGTAGCGACTTCATTCTCGGAACATCCAACCCGTAACGACTAAGTGATCAGGCTTTTGACACCCCACAAAGACTAGTATCGGGACTCACGGACCTTAGGTTTCAAAAACTCTCAGGTTTCCCAGATATTCATAGCTTATAAAATAGAATAGTCAAAGTGCAAAAGCATATTTGAATTTAACAAAAATAAATCAATTTATTAATTTAAACTTAACTATTTTTTGACATTTATGCAAATTGTAACCCTCGACCTTTTTAGATAGCTGCAACACGGTTGTGAGCGGCAAGATACAACAATACTTTTATTCAGTCTCGGATCTTTACTTGACTATGGGCTTTTTTTTAGAAAGATAAACCACATCGGTTGTGAGCGACAAGAGGGTAGTAAAACTTTTATCAAGCCAACAGGCCTTTTTATTAGTTTTTTTTTCATTATTTTTATATTATTATTATATATATATATATATATATATATATATATATATATATATATATATATATATATATATATATATATATATATATATATCTTTTAATATTGTTAAAGGAGACTTCTTTTTGAAAAATTCATAGTATTACAATTTGAACTAAAACTAACAATTTTTGCTATATAATACATAAAAATTATTGATTTAGGTTTAATCTCCAAAAATAGCACGTATATTAATCCGGTTAAGAGCTTATGGGAGAAAAAGCAACATAGTTAACATACATGAGCTCTTAAGATTTTCCACATAATCTTTGCTTAGCATCCACTACATACTTACTCTCTTTCATTTTTCATTCTTCGCGAATAACTTAGCGGAACGCTTAGCCTTTAAAGTTAAGGAACAAGCTAGAGCTCAACACGCTCGATCGGGTCAAAATTTACTCTTATTCTTAATTTTCCCCAGCAAGAAAGTCAAAATTGTGACAAAAACACTTATTTTATTTTTGAAAATTTTTAAATTTTTTCATATTTTTGAAAAATTTGGTGGGAAAAAAGGAGGTACCGTAAGAACAACGGCCAAAAAGTAGGCAGGATCATTATCGAAGATATACTACCCCTACTAAAATCAAACTTGTCATCAATGTTTCCTAGCTAAGACTTAAAACACAATACTAGAATACAAAAAAGTCTAATGCATAACTCAAACATGAAGAAAGTATCACAAAAATCTTTAGCCAGTTTATCAAGTGTGCTAAAAGATAAATGTGAGGACGATTAATTAATCTTTAGGATTCGGATTACCCCAAACTAATGGCATGCAAAGGCTAGGAAGCTCGAAGTTGGGACCGGGCAAAAACACCAAATACTGAGATGTCTTCAGAAAATTGGGGATAATCCTGCAAACAATCACAAGTACAAACACAAACACGAAGAAACGGAAGAGTGCCAAGCCTCCTCACAACACAATTATGATAAGCTAAGAAAGAAAAATAGATAAATGGATTAAGCTGGGTGCCTCCCACGAAGCGCTTTGTTTTTGGTAACCGAGTCACTTAGCTTGACTCGATCCCTGAATTCATTCGTCCTTAGGGAAAGTTTAGAGATCCGGGACAACCAAGGTTGGTGTGTCCCCTTCGAAGTAGTGCTTAAGTCGGTGGCAGTTCACTTTGAAATTTGATCCGTCAGAGTGAGATAATTTTGCAGTGCCATATGGAAAAACTTCAGTTATGGTGAAAGGGCCGGACCATCGGGTTTTAAGCTTTCCCGAGAATATCTTTAGACGAGAGTTGAAAAGCAAGACTTGATCACCAACATTGAAAATGCAGTTTTTGATCTTTGAGTCGTAAAGCTTCTTTGTCCTCTCCTTATAAATCAAAGAATTCTCGTTAGCTTGATCACGAAGCTCATTGAGTTCATTAAGTTGCAGCTTACGGTGATCGCCCGCGGTTTTAAGATCGAAGTTAGCATGTTTTAAAGCCCAGTATGCTATATGTTCTAACTCGATAGGTAGATGACACGGCTTTCCATACACGAGCTTGTAAGGTGTGCAACCAATTGGTGTCTTATAAGCGGTACGAAATGCCCACAGAGTGTCATCAGGCCTATCGGACCATAAGGCACGGTTTTCTCCAACTGTTCTTTCTAAAATACGTTTTAACACACAATTCGACACCTCGACTTGACCACTCATTTGAGGGTGGTAAGCAGTAGAAAGACGATGAGTGACCCTATACTTAGACATTACTTTAGCAAATTTGTCATTACATAAATGGGTCCCACGATCGCTTATAATAGCTCTCGGTGTACCGAATCGGGCAAAAAGAGATTTCAAAAACTTAACTACAACTCTAGCATCATTTGTGGGGAGCGCCTTGGCTTCGACCCATTTTGAAAGATAAACAACAGCTACGAGTATGTAATTATTTCCTCTTGAAGATGGAAATGGTCCCATAAAGTCTATGCCCCAGATATCAAAGATTTCACACACTTGGATGGAATTTTGTGGCATCTCATCACGTTGTGAAATTTTTCCCTGGCGCTGGCATGAGTCACAGTTTTTAACTAACTCATGGGCATCTTTGTAGATTGTGGGCCAATAGAAACCAGAGTCAAAAACCTTTTTGGCGGTGTAGTTGGCACCGTAATGTCCCCCGGTGGGTCCACTATGGCAAGCTGTGAGAATGTCGACAGCTTCTTGGCCTGAAACACATCGCCGGATCACTTGATCCGCACAGGTTTTGAATAGAAAAGGGTCGTCCCAAAAATAGTGTTTGACATCTTTGAAAAATTTATTTTTCTGTTGAGTTGACATTCCTTTGACAATGAAATTCCCCGCGTGGTAATTTGCATAATCGGCAAACCACGGGGTACTTGGGTCACCACGAGAAGTCACCATATTAAGTGTCTCGAGAGGAAAATTTTCGTTAATTTCCTTTGGATCGAAAACATTTTCATACGGGTTTTCTAATCGGGACAAATGATCGGCTGCGTAGTTCTCAGCTCCCTTCGTATCAATTACTTTAAAATCGAATTCCTGAAGGAGTAGAACCCATCTTAGCAATCTTGCTTTGGCATCTTTCTTAGCAAATAGGTACTTAAGGGCGGAATGGTCCGTATACACTATGCTTTTATTCATGATGAGGTATGACCGGAATTTTTCGATATGGTCGAAACTTTTCAAAAGCATACACAACGGCAAGCATTTCATTTTCTGTGGTAGTGTAATGAATTTGAGCTTCGGTCATTGTCTTGCTAACATAATGTATAGGCTGAAAGTGCTTCATCTTTCGTTGTCCTAAAACCGCACCAATCGCGAAATCACTTGCATCACACATGAGATCGAAAGGTAGGTTCCAATCCGGGACAACTAAGATTGGAGCTTTTGTAAGCTTCTTTTTAAGAGTCTGAAAAGCATCAATACAATCCTTAGAAAACACAAACGGTGTTTCCTTCTCAAGAAGGTGAGTCATTGGTCTAGCTGTAAAACCTAAAAATCTCAATAAGAGTAAAATGACCAAAATGCCCCTAATGAAAGAAAAATGCATAAAAGTTTAAATAAATTCATTTTAATGCTATAAATTATGAAAATGCAACAAGTAACAATTATGAAATTTATGTAAGAATAAAATACATTATGTTATACAAGAAAAATAAATACTTATGTATATATATATTATGTATGCCAATTTATTACATTAATTATATATGTATTATAATTAATAATTAAAGTAAATAAGTAAAGATAAATGCAAAATAAACATGATAAACTATAAAATCTGTATTATACTTTTTAAAACCTTAAAAATCTCGGCCATATTATAGAAAATGGGTTCCTTATAATTATCTTATCATTTTATTTTACAAAACCCTAAAAAACACATAGACGCATAAAGAAAAATCAAGAGAGTAATGCATCCAAAAATTCTCCAGGCTTGACGATTTTCTAAGGTGTATGGAAGGTAAAGGATGTGCGAAAAATAGTGAGAAAGTGATTGTGGAGGCTTGGTTCGATTTTAGGTATTAGGTTTTATGTTCGTTAATTCAATCGAATATTCATAAAACCATATAATCATCAAAAATATCAAAGGTAATATTATTACCTGTTTGTTCATTCATTATAATTCAGTATAACACAAAGAAAGAATAGCCATGGCATGTTTAACTTTGATCCATACGTATAAATATATGTTACGAAAACCATCTAATTTTAGATTAATTGAGTAATCGCAATAAAACAATTGTAAAATCGATTTAATAATTTTCCTAAGGTGGTAATAGATCAAGTAAATCTCAGATCAAATTGTTGGATAAATTTTTTAAGAGGACTCGGAATAATTATTTGTGATTTAAGAGTTTTGCCGATTTTGCGAAATAAAATAAAAGGAAGAAATAAATGAAAACCAATTAGGGTTGGGTTTTTTAAAATTTTCCAGGGGTCCAATACATGCTAATGAATGTATAAAAATTGTGTAATTATTGGGGAAAATGTTAATTAGGGTTTTGTGCACTTATTTGTTACCCGATTTGAGTTTTAAAAGTATAAGGGGGTGTTTTGTAATTTCTGAAACTTTGGGGTCTGATTTAAGCATGTTAAATATATTTTTATGATATGAAGAAAAAAATAAAGTGGGTAAAAAATGTCATTTTGATATTATTTATGTAACCTACTATTTATAAAACCTGCTATTATTAGAAACATGCTATTTATGGAAGCTTACTATATGTTAGAAACCAACTATTTTTGAAAGTCTATTTTTAGAAAGTCTATTTTTGAAAGTTTAAGTATGGTAACTTATTAAATCATGAAAGTTATCATGTATGGAAAGTTAATTAAGGAAAGTCTTTTTTGGAAACTTCTATAATAATTAGAAGCTGCGATTTTTTAGAAGTACCCAATATAACAAGAATACCTAATCATAGAAACATACCTAATCAAGGAATATGTTAATCATAGAACTACTAATCAAGTAATCAATGCTAATTATAGAAAGTTACTAAAATAGAAAGTTATTAAAAATGAGAAAGTTACAAAAAAGGGAAAGTAGAACCTTAATCATGAACAAGTTACTTATTAATGTCCTTTAACAATTTATATCGCATTAAGCAGGGGGGGGGGGGTGGAAGAGTAGCTTCCATCTTCTATCCATCGCTTTCCTTTACTGCTGACATAAGGTACGGATATTCCTTCCTTTCAGTAAGGACATTTTTTTCTTTTCATGAATTCATCCCCAGAACTGATATGCTTCCCCATTTTATGTCTTTTGCATGATCCCTTACACTTGATTCATGACTTATTCTATCCGCGAGCTATATAAAATATAATATATATATATAATAATATAAATATTTATATATATATATTTAAATATATGCATCCAAGATTTACATGACTTACCACCTAGGTCATGGAGGTACCAAACCGTTACACATGAAGGCATGATTCCGTTGACTGTTTACACTAAAATAACTTCAAATCAATTTCAACCAAATGCCCTTAACCAAGGAAAAGGTCACAAGTGACACAAAGAGAATAAACAAAACAGAATCAAAAAATGATAAAAAAAGATTCCGGTAAGAGATATTCCCGGGGTGCTAAGTGTCCCAACGAGCGGCAATTTGAATTTATCCTGTTTGATGAAAATAGAAATTATGAGTAAAAATGAAGTAACACTGATAAAATTACAACTTAAAATTAATTAAATACAACCTAATTTGTCTACGGGAAAACAAGCAAAGGAAATGGGGAACTAAAAACTACGGAAACAAAATAGTTAAAGAAATCCTAAAATTAAATCTAATAAAATTCGGGGGAACGAAATAGGTATCGGGAAAAAAAAACCAAAATATTAAAAATTAAGAAAATAAATGCCTAAAATAAATTAAAAATCAAAATATAAATTCCTAATTAACTTAATATGAAAAATAAAGATAACTAGAACAAAAAGAGGTCGTTGAATGTAAAAACGAAAAAAACGGTAAAACGCACCCTGTAAAACGGGTCATAAACCTGAAATATAAGAAAAATTAATCCTACACTAATTTATATTTTTCCTAGACACTAAATGACAAAAGAAAATTTATAAAAAAGAATATATTTTTTTATTAATTTTTGATTTTTAGAAATTTTTAAAGTTAAACAACTAATTAAAACTAAGAAAATAGAAAAAGACAAAAAAATAACAGTTATAAAAATTCTGAAAAAAATAAAAATTAATAAGAAAAAGTTTTACAAATCTAAAATATAAAAATCCCAAATTTTACTGTTTTTATAAAAAGTAATTAAACTAATTAAAATCTAAACCTAATTTAATTAATTAAATTAAATAAACTAACTAAAGTTAACTTTGGGGACTAACAGTGAAAGGACTGAAAGGACAAACGGGGTAACAGGCTAACTAACCACAGGGACTAACAATGTTAACACTAAAAAAGAAAATTACACAAATGGTCCCTGAAGTGGACCCCGATTGCAAGGTGGGTCCAACTAGACTATTAGTCACGAAACTATAAAATGAATGTTTGTTTAAGGGGCTTGAGGTAGCATTTTTTCATAAAAGAGTATAAGCTGAAATGAACTAAATAAGCTAGAAATGTAAGCTTTTGGGCTGACAGAATGTTAATAAGCTTAAAAGCTTATTTGCTTTTTTCTTTGAGCTTAAGCTAACAAAATAAGCTAAAATCTATGGGGGACAGATAAATAGGGAAGGGGAATCCTAAATAAGCTAAAGCAAGCTATAGTAAGCCTTAAAATAAGCTGGAAAGTGACTAAGCTATGTTAACAGTTTAAAAGAAAACAGAAAAAGTGCTACTTTAAGCCTAGAATAAGCTAAGCTAAAGGCTGAGATAAGCTATAATAATTTGGGGACTTAAAGAACAAGTATTAAGCTATAAATAAAAGCTATAAGATCCTAATGCTTAGTATCTAAATAAGCTAGAAAAAGTGGGCTGAGTTTATGGTCTCAGCACCAGGGGAGGGTGCAACAGTGAGCTTAAGGACTTTTTGAGCTTATGCAATAAGCTCTTATGAGCTTATTGGCCAAATCCAAGTACAAACAGAAGAAAAGGGGAGGCAAATAAGCTTATATTCAAAATTTTGGGGCTTAAGGCTTATTAAAAGCTGCTGAACAATGGGCTTAAAAATGGCTATTCTCAAAAACACACATGCATACACACACACTTTGACTTATGCTGCCAAACCCAAGACAGAACAAGGGGCTTTTTGAAAGGGCTAGAAACACAACAACAAGCACAAAGAAGGTGTGCTTAAGCTGCTTATGCAGCTTAAGTGGTTTGGTTTAAAATGGCTTATTCAAATTTTGACAGAAACTAGAATACACTTAAAAACTTATTCTTACACTAAAAGCTGTGATTAAAAAGACTTAAATAAGCCTACACACTCAGCCAAAAGTGGCTGAGTGAGCTTGACCCATAACCAACCCCATATGACCCATTTTGGGTCAAAACCAAACACCCCCTTAATTTCTTAATTCGGCTTTTTAGCCCTTTTTAATGAAGTAAAGGCTAAGATAATTACTTATAAATGAGGTTTAATAACTTTCTAACATATCTTTAAATGATTTAAACAGAATTAAGTGACTTAAATTATACTTGGAATTTTGACAAATGCAATAACAAGAGAACTCAAAATTTTTTATTAAAACTTAAAGGATTACAACAAAAACTTAAAAGGAAACTGAATACAATAATGTTTAAAGCAAACTTAGTTAAAATTTTAAGCTAAGAAAGTAAAAAAAAAGATGATGTTGTTCGGCTTGGTCTTGGCTCTTTTATACTAGCTCTCAGCCTTCTCTTTGTGTTGGGATGTGCTAGCTGTGAGTGTAGAAGTAATCCAAAGCAATCCTAGCCCTCCATTTGGTCTTCTCTTCATCTCACCATTCATGGGGGTGCTCGGGTTGTGTGTTTTGACAGGGAAAGGGGTTATAAGGGCAGGGTAAGGTGGGAAGAGGTGAGGGGTGAGCTGGAAAGGTACTTGGGAGAGTGGTATTGCAAGAAAACGTGGGGAAAGGCTGTATGGTTTTTGGCGGGTACGGGGGGTGGGTTGCAGGGTTTAAACGCGAACAATGGGGAAGAGGCACAAATGGCCCCTCAACTCTCTTTCTCTTGTCACTTTCTTTTTCAGCCTTTTTTAGTTATAACAAAGTTTGGAAAGTGGCACAAATGGCCCCTCTGTTTTATGAAAAGAAAACAAAGAAGGTTTAGGGGAATTGCAAAACTGGTCCCTGCGTTTTATAACTAAAAGGATTTTTGGAAAATTGCAATTTCAGCCCTTGTGTTTTATTTTTCTCTTTTTCTTATAAAACAACTTTTAAAACTTGGCATCTTTGGCCCCTTTTCTTTATTTTTTCATTTTTAATTATAAAACAAGTTTTTAAAATTTACATTTTTGGTCCTTGAGTTTTATAAAAAAGATGTTTTGGGCTATTGGGCTTGTATTGGGCCCAATTGAGTGTGTCTGGGCCCAATAAGGTTTAGGCTTATGTTATTGGGCTTTTTAAGGCCCAATAAGGTACAGGTTTGGTTATTGGGCTTTTTCAAGCCCAATAAGGTTATGAAGTGGGTTTTGTGTGTACAATGGCTGAGATTGGCTGTAACTGGGCTAGGATTGGGCCTTCAAAGTCTTCACAGTCTTTGTCAA
>BQNB010124281.1:8496-19964 GCA_026074375.1 Tanacetum coccineum
TAAAATCGCTTGGAACAATTGGCTTCGTAATCCTTTATTATTTTCTATTATGTAATTCCTTTTTGTAATCATTTTCTAGCTTCTTGCTAGTTTTTAACAAAATTTCGTTGTTAAAAAAAATAAGTGTTCATATTAATATTTTGATATGTCTCAAATTAAGTATTTACATTGTATTTTAAGTAATTATCAGAGATTTTTATTGGATGCACATGGTATTTGATTGGTGAAGGACGTAGTTATTAAATTTTTTAAAAAACTATGCATTTTATAAGTGAACACTTATTACGAGATGGAAGGAGTATATCATAGAATATTCAAACTTGTTATGATACTAATGCCTATGTTCTTTTCTTATTTCTTTTAGGTAAAAGCCATATATTACCAACGTATTTTCCATAATTTCCCGACTTGAACCATTTACTTTTTTATTAACACCGAAACCCACGTACTTTCAAATTTTATACTGACTTGAAACACATTATATATATAACACCGAAACCCACGTATTTTATTTTTTTATTTATTTCCACCATGGCTTACTTCTTAATGACGTGGCGTGTTTTATTTTTTTTATTTTCAGGTGATACTTCAAATGACATGATGTATAAGTCGAGGAATTAGTCGTCCTCGTGACAAAAGGAACTCACCCGTCGTCAAATGTAACACCCTAATCTCAGAGGAACTGGATGCTACACAAACGATACATAAACAGAGCAAAAATTTAAGTCCAAAGAATTCTCCAATAAAGAAATAACATAAGTGGTCCCAATATTTCAAACTAAAAAAACAGCATTACTAAGTTCCGCTATGAATTTATTCTTAAGAAACTAAATTGGCCAAAATAATATGTCTCTAATACTCCATGCCACTTGTACCAGCTCTCAATCTCTAAGTCCCAAAACACTGATTACCTGCCGCATGGAAAGAAAATGCGGCTGAGCGAAAAGCTCAGTGCACGGATAAAAAATAAGCAGTACGGAACAAAAGAAACATATTTGATCATAAACAATTATTCAATAAAGGAAATCAAACGAAAGGTTTGAACAATAAATATAGAATCACAACGATGACATTTTAGTGAGATGAGTTCAATAGACTATGTTCAAAACGATACGTTTAATGTGTATGTTTGATAAGTAAGTTCAATAGCAAAATTCAATACGTAATGGGTACGGTTTCAATGGGGCATGAGCTCAATACAATATACTAATACTTACATAAAGCAAGCATCAGCCAATAAACAATACAATGGGTACATGGACCTGCAGATCCAAAATACCAAACAATGGTGGATAAGGTGTTGGGCACTACGCCTCCATCCACAAACAATAACAATACAATAGCTATGGTCGACCAATACGCCTCCTAAAATCCCTTATCACACCAACCCTAATCCACACCACAACAATGAGTAGAAGACGCCGAGACAAATCACACTACTACGGATAGTGTCACGCCATCGCTGCCACAATGACAGCGGCCAAGGTAACCTGTACCTCCCTTGGCTAGTTAATAACCTAAAATACCCAGGTGTTAAAAAGTCAAAATACAATCAATAAGTGCTCAATTAATAATAGTAGGACCCGTGACCATGAAAGCAATAACAATGTACCAATAACAGATGAATCGAATGTGTCATTATATACATGAGTACACAACAAATATACACCCAAGATCATTTGAAAGAATTCAATAACAATGGATCATTGGTCAAGCGAAGGCCACAATAGAAGTACTAAGTAACAGATATATGGAGCAATTAAAAGAAAAGAATGATATGTGCATCAAAGAGTCAATAACATCATCTCTTGTGTCAGTGATTTGCCAGCCAGTTGAGGTAAGAGTTGGATGTTGTTTGGACGCAGATGCATCAAAATCCTGTGGTTTCTTTGAACTTTGCTCATCGTCTTTAGGAGGAGGTTGAGCTGACCCAGAAGCACCTGAATCGTGTCTTATCCTTTTTGTTGACTTACCCTGGTTTGATCCAGCTGAAGGGCCTTTATCATCATCATCATCACTATCATGCTTTCTTTTGTGGTCTTTAACCCTCTCTTTAACCTCCTTATTTATGGCATCTTCATCTGCTATTAACGCTTCCATAAGAGCATGGTATAGATCAAGGCTGTCAAGATCACGATCCTACCTGGGATCGTTTTTGTCTTTGCAAGATCAAGATTGTAAGATCGGATCGAGATTTCAAGATCCTACCAATTTATCATGTTCTGTAAGCAACGGATAAACAAGTCAAACTATTTTTATTTCTACTCATCATCAAATATAAATTTATATAATATCCTCTTGAAAATGTCAAAGTTCAAATTTAAAATACCAAAGTACAAGTAAAATAAAAAACAGTCAAGTTTCAATCGTCACATTCACAATTTAGCAGAATAAAATTACAAAACATGCGTAATAAACGTCTCAAAACAAAGTACTTCACTAGTATCACTACAATTAAGCTATCTGAATTAAAATATAAAGGTTAATAGTTAAAAGTTAAAATTGTAAAAAGGTAAAAGATAAAACAACAATTACCTGTAAGAAATTTTTTGCTTAAGGTAACTAGAACATGAGAAAAAGAACCCTAATTTGTTTTGTGTAATTTCAATTTGGGGAAGGTAGATAGTTAGGTTTATTGATTAGAAAATCTAGGAATGAAACGTCAATACTTGTTACTGAGATCAGCGGACTCATATTGTTCTTTTTTGGGCCTAAAAAAAGTAATGGGTTGGTAAGTATGTAAGTCAATAAGTTAGTAACTTGGTAATTTGGTAAACTCGTATCGTCACGCGATCCTACGATCTTACGCCCGAGTTTACGATCCTACTTGCGATCCTACCTTCGATGCGATCTTACACCGATCCTACACGATTTTATCAGGTGGACACGTAAGATCGTACGATCTTACGTGTAAACTCGCGAGTTTGACAGCCTTGGTTTATACATTAATACACCAATAATTTTTAGACCTTTTGATATAATAAACTTACATTCACTATGATATAAACCTTTACAACTTCATAAGGTGTCTTTTATAACAAATGAATTAAATGCATTGAATTTATAAAGAGGTTCAAGAATTAGGACCTCTTCATTCCACATAGACATGAAATGAGTGTCCACTATAGTTGAAATGAAACATAAACCTTTTCATATTTATAGACCTTTTTATAAACCTACCATAGTGGATGCCCTAATGATTCGAAGCCTCTTATCAAGAAAAATATACTACATGCCATCTTTTATTTAAGCCTAACAAATATGTTGTAATTATGTTGAGTTTAGGAAGCAAATAAATTAGTACATGTATTGAATATCACCATTACCAAACATAATAAAACCTTCGCTAAACATTTGTGCCGAAAATATAATTTGTAAAACTGAAGATTTGATACAAAAAAATTTGAAAATAATTTTGTTAGACTACTCATTAATGTAAATTCTCTACACAGATTAATTGCTCCAACTATGGTTTTTATTTAAATATTACACTAACTGATCAAGTAAATATTAATTATGGACGAACTATGATTAGTTATGCTTATGTGTTTACTCAACAATATCAATAATGGATTGAAACGTGACAACGAATGTCCGATTTACACAAAACAAACGCCGAAACCAACAACCCCTCGCTCCTTGTAGCCGGTCTTTTATTTTAGAGTGGTTTATATGTTTTATGCTTTATAAGGTTCTGATAAAATATAATTTTCTAAGGCTATATATGTTTACAAACGTGGTAACTGATCCGAAAGCAGTGATAACCCGCGCGTTTGCTTGCGTGCGTATGACAAAAAATATATAACGACATAAAATCTCTCATTCTTGAAAAGTCTTATCAGTTGTCAAACATTAAGCCTCCGTGTCCCATCATGTTCTAACTTTCAACATCTCTTATTCAGACTGAGATAGGGTGCCCTAGTATATGCCTTCAACCAGAACAACTGGAAAGCAGAACACTTTCTGGACCTCCTTTACACGAAATTACATATCTAACTAGCAATTCAGTTATCTTACAGTTAGCATGAGACAGCATTCATAATGATAATAGGAAACATATAAAGCAGACACAATCAAATGCAGGATGTAAGTATAATATGCTTGTCCCACTTTCTTTTCAAAAAGAAATACAAACATAAAGAGGCTCACCACTTTTTACGGATTAACTGCAAGCGTTCAAAATGACCATTTTGACATTACAAGTCTATCATCTTAAGATTATAGGAATTTTTTTTTACCTTAAACTGTCGCCCAACACATCAGCTGAATGTTTCCAGCCGCAAGGAGGAACTGATCATAATGTGTTTCCATGGTTAAGGTTTCTTCATCAACATCCATGAATCAGGCAACAAATGAACAATAAGAGTTGAATGAAAGCCATCCTCTGTGTTTTAAAAAAGACGCTCTCATCTTGTTGCTAGCTAAGCCAGTAGACATGAAACCAAGTAGAAGTTGTGACAAAGTCCCACCATTCAGGGAAAAAGTCCTCCGCTTGGTGGACATAAGCTGGAATGAATAGTAGGACGTTTGGAGTGAGTGTAGACCGTTGTGCTGAAACTAACGTCATCCTTCAACTATAGTACCTAACATAATCATAAAGCCCCGTTAGTCTGATAAAAACATTTAAAATAGTGATGTACATTTATAACGTGATCCAAACACTCCCTATTGAGTAATCCAAGCGCATGTTACTGAGGCACCTGGATTAGGTTCTTCAATTAATGCGCGTTACCAGGATAAGTGATTGACTGAAGCTTTCTCGATGACTTGAAGAACGCCAAATCCGACTACCGACAACAATAAACTATATTAAGCATTTCTTCAGTGTGTATTCGGCAAAAAAAACAGCAAATTCTAGCAAAATCACATGAAACATAATACCAGCTTATAAATTCCAGTCTCCCCTTCAGAATATATGATGATATCAAGGGTTGTTTTGTTGTCAAGAGTTCGGTGCCATTTCTTGGTGTCTGTGCATCCAAATCTTGAGATTCTGTAGGCATTGTTCAATTGTAGCAATTCATTGAAATACTGTCTTTAAGATCCATATTCGCTTGTATAGCGTTTCCCTGTTAGTATTCAAAGTTGGTGAGGACCTTTACAAATTCTGTGAATGTTGTCTATGGTATTTTCATTTAGAAGATTAACAAACTATAGAACTCATAGCCGCTAATGATACTTGTGAAGCAACATGACTCTGATGATATTCAGAATGCCCCACATTTGGTTTCTTAGACACTTGACGAATGTTCTTCGCTATGGTCTTCAAACAATATTTTCCTTTTGACGGATTTATTTTTAGTTTTCATAGCGCATAGGCAATATAAGCTAACCTAAATGTGTAGTGGGAGGTGCGATTTTGACTTAAGCAACACAGAATACGCAATGTTAGTGGTAATGGTGACGTACGCAATATGTTTTAGCAAACTAAATTAAGAGGCCGTAAGTAATAGGAATAATGCAACTGTAGTCAGTAATGTATGTATAACATAATTCAAATAATTGAATAAGTAGGGGACATAATAACCCCATATTTTGGAAGCCTATGAATATAAAACCAAAAAACCCCCACCAAAGGTCACAGCAAAAGGCATATGCATTAGTATAAAAGGCATAAACTCTACTAAACTTTAAAGTGAAAGGCAAACCTGGTATAGGCGGTGACACAACTGTAAAAAAACCTAAATAAGAACAAAAAGATACATACCTAGTTAGTATACATGAGGACTAAATCCAGGGGGGAAAGAAAAGGAAAAAATCATGGCAAACAGATTAGGAGGGAGCACCATCGAAGTCAGCAAATGTGGTCAACGGATGATCGTCAGAAATGGCGTACTCAGCAAGAGCAGCTCCAGCGGCCAGGTAAATAGATTTCGGCGACACCTATCACGCATTTCATACTCAAATAATCAACCATTTGTGCAATAGTAATGAAAGAACATTAAACACTCTAATATTTATAACCATACCTTAAGAGAAACAATATCATTATCGAGGTGCCCGCCATAGCAACAGTCACGGTCTTGTAGCCTCGGTATCATCTGCAGCAACCGCCAAATTTAGTGGCATTATGTTTATAAATTAGCGTCACTGCGTTTATAAATTTTAATAGCGCCAAGTCTGAAAAAAAATACTCCCTCCGTCCCTAAATAAGTGTCCACTATTGACTTTTGAAGTCATTCATCTTCAACTTTGACCTTAAATTATTTTGATTGTGTTATATAATACTTGATGCAAAATATATGAATGGATTGAGTTTTCAATGTATTTTCATGGATATGATTTTCATCAAGTATTATATAACACAAACAAAATAATTTAAGGTCAAAGTTGAAGAAGAATGACTTTGAAAGTCAATAGTGGACACTTATTTAGGGACGGAGGGAGTATTGTTTAGTTTCAAAGTTGTTGATGTACATTGCATATGATACTTGATATAAACATCAGTCGTTATGTTATTCGTTTTAAAACAATGGTTTAGTGTAGAATATAAAGGTTATTAACTCTGTACATATAAAGGTTATCGAATATTTTTAAAAAGGCAGTGGGTTATAATGGTTATGATGGTAATTGCGATGATGATGGATGGTGGTGATAGCGACGGTATACTTGAAATATAAAACTAAACGGATGATTGTTAAGTATCTAATGAAAATACCCAAATTGGCTAAAAAAATAAGTTGGGTGTCTTTTTATGCAAAAAAAAGTGTGATACCTTGATTGGAAATTACCCTTAAGTTAGGTACCTTTTTATATCGTTTTCCCTTTAATATATACTATCTTGTTTATGATTGATATTTGTAGCTTATTATTTATTTCTAAGTTGATTTTATGTAAATACTTATTGCACAATATAATTCTTAAAAATGCAAGAAAACTTAATTTTACAGTTATATAAACCAAGTCTGTCAAACTCGCGAGTTTACACGTAAGATCGTACGATCTTACGTGTCCACCTGATAAAATCGTGTAGGATCGGTGTAGGATCGCATCAGAGGTAGGATCGCAAGTAGGATCGTAAACTCGCGCGTAAGATCGTAGGATCGCGTGTCGTTACGAGTTTACCAAATTACCAAGTTACTAACTTATTGACTTACATACTTACTAGCCCATTACTTTTTAGGCCCAAAAAGAACAATACGAGTCGGTTGTTATCAGTAACAAGTTGTGACGTTTCATTCCTAGATTTTCTAATAAATAAACCTACTTTCCCTAAATTGAAATTATATGAAACAAATTAGGGTTCTTCTTCTCATGTTCTAGTTACCTTAAGCAAAAAATTTCTTACAGGTAATTGTTGTTTTTTCTTTTACATTTTCATAGTTTTAACTATTAACCTTTAAGTTTTAATTTAGATAGCTTAATTTTAGTGATACTAGTGAAGTACTTTGTTTTGAGACGTTTATTACGCATGTTATGTAATTTTATTCCGCTAAATCATGAATATGACGATTGAAACTTGACTTTTTTGTGTTTTACTTTTACTTTGATATTTTAGATTTGAACATTGACATTTTCAAGAGGATGCTATATAAATTTATATTTGATAATGAGTAGAAATAAAAATAGTTTGACTCGTTTATCCGTTGCTTACAGAACATGATAAATTAGTAGGATCTTACGATCTCGATCCGATCTTACGATCTCGATCTTGCAAAGACAAAAACGATCCCAGGTGGGATCGCGATCTTGAAAGCCTTGATATAAACCAAGTGTGACATTTTTTAGCAAACCATTTATTATGGGATAGCTTGGCTACAATTATTGTAGTCAATTAGCTGCAATCCTCCATCAAAAATACACAAAAATGACTCAGAGATGAAATCAGAGACCCGCAAAATGACTCAAGGACCCATAATTTGTAGAACAAATTGTAGCTAATTAGCTACACAAAATTATAGCTAATATATTTCCATTTATTATTGCATGATTTACTTTTACTTAACCCTTAGGGCATGTTTGATACGGATGAATGAAATGGCAAATAATGGAATCAGAAGCTATTCTCATGTTTGGGGGCATACGAGAATGGAATGAGAGAATCAATTTGTCATTCTCATTCACACCGATCCATTCTTTATAAAAAGCGGAGAAAGAAGAGAATGGATAGAAGAAACGCAAAAGCTATTCACGGGAAGAATGATGGCTTGAATTAAAAAATTATGGTATAAAATGTAGAGATCACGTGCATTGCACATGCAAACAAAAATTGGGAAAATAATGTAAACCCTACAAGGTTTCATCTCATGTAGATCTCAAGTTCATATGATAACCAGTAACATCATATTCTTACGAATCCAACACATTCGATTATTACATGGTTCATACCAGGTTTAAAATCCTAGACACAAATTCTTTTTTATAATTTCATAATTGTTTTCTAATCAATCAATTAATTTCGTCAGTTTCTTCTCATCACTAATTTTTAGGGGAATTGCATATATACCCATTAAAACTTGTATATTTGCATATATACCCAAAATACAAGTTTTTAATGCATGATGTATAATGCAAATTAAGCATGTTTTGGGTATATATGCAAATATGCAAGTTTTAGTGGGTATATATGTAATTGACCCTAATTTTTAATTCTGAAATTATAATATGTGTTAATGAATCCTTTTTAATGTAGGGCAAATCGCATAAAAGGTATCAATCTTAAGTTCAATGTCAATTAAAGGTACTCATTTTTTTTCTCAATTTAAGGTACCCGACTTGTTTTTTTTGCAATGATGGGAAATTAGTAGGTTGCCAGTCACTTTTTAAAGTTTTATCCGGTTACACATTTTATTGAGTGCCACGTCATTTTTATCATTATATAACAATTCTCTTGGTCAACATTAGGGTTCATAACAAACACATATCCCTAAAATGTCTAGCTCATCACACTCTTCAAATTGGGTCAATTGGAAGCGAAGGAATGCCGGCTGGGAGATCGACAACTTTTGTAATCGTGTTCAAGTGTGGTGTGAATGTGGTGATCTCTGTGGAAAGTGGACATCTTGGACCCAAACCAACCCAGGAAGAAGATTCTTAGGTTGCCCAAATTATAAGGTATGCCAGCATTATAAGGTATTACTAGTGTATTGTGTACCAAATATGAGTACTTTTTTTAATGATGCAGGCTGCAAAAAAATGTGATTTCTTTCATTGGTGGGATGAAGATGTATCTGTAGACTGTTACAAAGCAAGAGTTCTGGAATTGGAAAAGAAGATGAAGCAAGAACACATTGATTTCCAAAACAAGAAACTAAAAATGAAAGAGAAAATGAAGATGTTGAAGTCAAAGAACAGTTTCTTGAAATGTATTATCTGTTTCTTGATATGTATTATTGTTTTTAAAGTCTAGATTGTTGAAGTTAGGATGCTATGTATTACATATGCTAAAACAGTTAAGATGTTTGCTGTAAAAATTGTTACATTTTAAGTAATGAATGAAAGTTAGGATTCCTATGTATTAGATTGTTTGAGTAATGAATGAACTGTTGCTGTTTAAATTGTATACACTAAACCAGTAAACAACATAAAAAGGGTAAAAAGTGCAGAAAGCAAACAAGTAAAGAAATACTTAGATTAGATAATACAGCATTGCCAAAAGATGATAATGTTAAAAACTACATTGTCATGGGCTTACACAACCAAAATATGGGCTAGACAGTACCATAACCCTATAAGATATGCCCTAACCCTAGAAAACACTTTACAGAAGGCCAAATACCATAACCCTACAAAATAAGAAAAGCTTTTTCTGGTGTAGTGCCTTCACCATTAACAGTTGGCATAGGTCTTCTATTCCAATTCGTCATCACTAATCTCCGAGATTGCCTTCTTGTCCTCACCCTTGCTGGTGCAACTGCAGGTTGTATATTGTGTCCATCATCCTGCAATTCAACTCCATCATGCTGCAAATCCACTCCATCCTCCTGCAAATCAACACCATCATCCTGCAAATCCACTCCATCCTTTAGCAAATCTACTCCATCAGCCTGCAAATCCACTCTATCCTTTAGCAAATCTACTCCATCAGCCTGCAAATCCACTCTATCCTCCTGCAAATCAACACCATCATCCTGCAAATCCACTTCATCCTCATGCTCTTCATTTATCACTTCAACTCTTATTAATTCAAATTCAACTTCAATATTTTCAAATTTTCTTCCGACTTCAACATTTTTAAATTTAACTTCAATATCAACTAGGTCTTCATCAGCCCTATCTTCCACTCCATCAACCTGCACTTCCTCTCCATTATCCATCTCATCCACTCCATCAGCCTACAAAATATTGTGTATTAATTATCTGTGTGTTTTAATAAGTAAATCAAGATAAAGACTTTTTACTTACTGCACCGCCTTGGTTGATTGGGCATGCACCACCTTTCTTGCTTGGGCCTGGTTTGTTAGTTGGGCTAGCCTTTCTTTTTCTTTTAGCTGGTACTCTAGCATTAATAGGATCCTCAACCAATGGTCTGCCTTTCTTCATAGGGATCTTCTCAACAGGAGGAGCCTTTTCATTTTTGCAACCACTAGAATTATGACCTCTCTAATTGCAATTTTTGCAATTCATGAACTTGGGAGCTTTAGCTACATGCTTCCTCAATTTACTCTTATCTTTTTTCCTTGCAATACTAGGCCTTCTTGGCATTCTTTTTTCCTTAGGTGGAAGGCAGGGGATATGTTTTATTTTTCTCCATTGGTCAATTCCTTTAACATGCTTAATATTGAATTCGTATAACTTTTTATAAGTTGCTAGCCTAAATGAATCAGTAACAAAATCTTCTGGATTCATATTAACATTACACATAGCTGTTATTGAATGAGGACAAGGTATGCTTGTTAGTTGCCACTGTCCACAGCTATAGGTTTTGTTGTCAAGTTGAACATTGAAAGCTGCAAGTCCATTTCCGTGTCTCACTTCAAACTGCATCCAACCACTAGGAATCAAAGTCCATTTCCTGTCAAAATTGGAAAATATAGTAAGTATTTCACTTTTGAAAAAACAGCAAGTATTTAATTATTTATTAACATACCTTTGAATCCTTTTGTGTAGTTCTAAGACTTTTCTTATGTTGGGACATATGTCATCTTCCTATTTTTGACATTCCTTTCTTAGCGTGGCATTCCTTTGCATCACATAACATCTGATGTCCTCAAACAAACCTAGAATGGGCTTTCTTCTAGCAATCCTTATATGAGAATTGAAGGACTCACTTAAGCCATTCTCAACTGCATCACAGTCTACACCTACCTTGAAGAGTTCCCTATCCATTAAATATTGATGTGCTTCCTCATTGACTTCTTTGAGTTATCCCATTATGTGCACCCACTTATCATGGTTGGTTGTTTTTTATGCTGCCCAAAAAAGGTTCCTAAACACTACTCCACCATACTTCTTGCAGAAGTTAGCATAGATATATCTAGCACATAACCTATGCTCCACATTTGGTACTACTCTCTTGACAGCTTGTA
>BQNB010124282.1:0-16730 GCA_026074375.1 Tanacetum coccineum
TTAACGAATTGTTCCTTTCTTTAAATAAGAGCTCGTTGGTTGTTTGAAAGTCACAGATGTATGCCCTCATCTCTTCGTGTTCTCGTTTTCCTTTGTCAATAAACTTGTATAACATTTCCTCCATTGTTAACCTTCTTTCTGGATTGGTAAAATGATATGGACGAAGTCCGGATGCTGCTCCTAAAAAGTAAGACATGATTCAAATTAAAGCTATTCAATGAAAATAGACTTGCAAAAATATTTAAAACTTTTTCAAATACGCCGTATACAAATAAGTGAATACGTCGTATTGCTTATCAGAACGAATACGTTGTATTGGACAGAAGATTGGATACGCCGTATTCAATGGATGTGGGTGCGCCATATCGAGTTATCGACCAGAACAGTGTATTAGAAAACAATTAAACACACAAACAATATAAGCAAACAAACAAGATTATACACTAATCTAAATTACACTAATCCTAAGGGTTAGATCTAATCTAAAGCTAAAAACCAAAATATCAAATAAAAATCAAAATTAATTCTCACTCCTCGGCAACAACGCCAAAAACTTGATGTGATGTCGTGTAGGTTTACTTTATTAATTACCAAGTTTTAAATTTATATTTTGCCGACTTATCCTAAAACAAAACTTTAACGGGCAGTGTACCCGGTCATATGGGAGTTTCGTGGTAAGTAGGGTGTCAAACACTTGAAGCGAGGAACACTTTCAATTTATTAATATTTTGGTTGTCTAATCTAAGTTAGTTCTATTCTATTCTAAACCTATGTTAATCCTAAATCTAATGGATAAGGGGGGTTTTTCAGCCTGAGAGACTAGCACGGGTTTTATAGTGACTAATACCAATTCAAGACACTTAAACACATGCAAGCAAATTAACAGAAGATAAAAGAGAGGTTGAGCCAAATATAAGAAAATTGTATTAGCCATCATTAATCCGATTAGAATTTTGGTTTGTTTACTAAGTGCAATGATTACTTATCTCGAGGCGGCATATCGTTCTTAAGACTTAGGCGTTACTTCTTCCTAAGACCTAGATATGAAGAATTCTGTCACAATTAAACGTATCCACATAAAGCATCCTTATTTGCTGATTATAATCTATCTTAGGGATTAAAACAATGGTGATCTTGTTAAACCTTAGCTCATAGAGACTTTACCCACTTACTACTTAATGACAATTCATACACTAGTAGTCCATAAACCAAATCTTTATCAATTAATTAGAACGTACTCGTTGATCCCGGGGGTCACCTGCCAGTCCAACTAAGCTCACAATCAAAAGACAAAGATAGGTCGTCATTCGTGATCCTATTGGTCTAGATGTATAAATCACTATATAGAGAGCTATCCCGACATCTAGATTACTTGGTCCGTATCACTAGATCCAGTTGAATGATAGGTCGCATACAAAAGCACGTAAACAAGTATCATGTGATAAACATAAACTATCATTCAACAATAAATTAAGCAATCGAGATAAGCAATACCAAACACTCAGATCTTTATAATAATGGCTAATACCCAAAGGTATTATCCTTCAAACATCATAATTAATACAAAATTAATAATTTAGCCAATGTAAACTAACCGAGTTAATGAATGATACCAAAAACTGAACGATTACAAGAGTATAAGAAATTACACGTTGTCTCCTGTAGAATTAATAATGTTGCTCGACCTCTTCTGCTCTTTTTCTCATCTGAAAATCGACTTTTGTGGTTTCGATATCGAGAATATGATTTTGCACACATAAAACTCGTTTTTGAATTTTCTATTTATAGGGTCTGGAATATCGTCCATACGGCGTATCGAAAGGGTTCGATATGGCGTATTAGGGGTTTCTTGGAGTAAGGACCACGTTTAATATCTTCCAGAATATTCACATACTATATTTTGAATACGGCGTATTGCTCTTCTCTGGATACAGCGTATTGATCTTATTTCCTTTGTGTCTTTGGTGAGTGCAGGCACAATTTCGCCTTATCTTCCTTGATGGATATGACGTATTAGATGTCAGAACAATAATCTTCAAAATATCTTCATTTAAGCTCTATAATGCGTGCCTTTTAGTCAATCTTCAGCAAGTACTCTATAATTACTACAATTCTCAAATACAAACGATTAAGTAACAATTATTTGCAATAATGATACAAAATGGGTTAATTACATGGGATAAATGATGCTATAAAATAGACGTTATTTGATGTCATCAGGCTTACACGCGGGCACATTAGCGTGCATGATATGGAATAAAGAAGCTGAATAAAAGTCTAACTTAAATACTTCGCTGTAAAGAAAAGTGCTTCCCGAGAGACAACCCATATTGTTTTTAATTATTTTTTTATCGAGCCTATCTTCCCAGACATCAATACGGTGTATCCGCTCCACACCAGACGACGTATTGATTGTCTGTACGTTATCCAGTCTTTTAATTTTTTTGCATTTAAAACATTATTGTTAGTTCTATCTATACGGCGTATTCATTATATGATACGGCGTATTTGGCAGACTGACCCGTATTCAGATACTTTTTACATGTTTCAATATGGCGTATCCTAGTTTTGGGATACAACATATCGATTTCTTGTATAGTTTTTTGTTTTTTATTTTTTATTTTTATTAACCATAGAATACCCGAGATAGGATTGCATGGTTTTCTTATGTCTTACACAAGACCTCAATGGAAAGAAATCAAAAACATTGGTGGAGTATCTCTAATCTAGAATCCTATGTGTGTTGTAGTCATGTTAGAATTCAGACGCATTTACAACATACATTCTTGCTCATATACTCAACATGGAGAATCATACCGAGCAAATATCAGGGGAGTTTCTCATTCAAATTCTTTTATTTCTCGTTTTTAACTATTCAGTTTATACAATGAGGTCATTATATAATTTAAGTGGGGGAAGGAGAATTAGAATGTTATTTGTCCTATTTTACACATTAATATGCTTAATTATGCTTAAATTTAAATTTTTTTGATCAAACTTTTGTGAAATTACTGGTTACATAACCCTTATTAGATATTGTGAGGATTCAGCCTTATTAATTTCTGAATATTTACTAAAATCTGACAAAAATATGATTGTGTCGGTGATGTTGTAGACTTTAAAACTTGGCTTGGTATATCTATTTGAGACCACAATAATGAGTATTATGGATTTATTTGGAGTAACTTGTTTAAATTAGTAAATTTCTAGGATTACACCTGAAAAACCTATATATGTTATGTATTTAACTAACCACGTTGGTTAGTTAACCCCCGTATAAACCCTTTGTTTACTCTTATTTTAAGAGTAAGATTCCCTTAGAAAAACATGTTTAACCATTCCTGTTTTCACCAACTATTTATTTCGTTACACCTTTACACCTTAACTTACCCTGTTAGATTAAGTCCATTTATTAGTTGCTAGTTGCTTTAGTGTAAAGTATGTATTTCTTGTGTCTTATGTCATTTTCTATCTTTAGTATGGTTGGAAAAATTGCACATTGCAATGGGAATATAAAAATAGTTAAACTCGTGTATTTTTACTACCATTACAATTATTGGTATGTTCGAAGAATGAAGAATTATGGAAGAATTTATCTGGAGCTATTGTGATCGTGAAGATGGTGAAATTACACCGAGATTTGTAGTATATGGTTTGTTAAAAAAACAAACAAATTAGAAAATTGCTACAAAAAAGAGGAGGAAATTATGAAGATAGTTGATTCGTTAAAGTTTAAACTAATGGTATTATTTGAAGGATCGATTATTCGTTGATACGTGATTATAAATCAACGATGTAAAGTTTTGTATAAAGTGGTAGATATCGCCACTTGATTTTGTAAAAGTATGTATGGTATGGATGATTGGGAGTTGACTGTTATGGGAATGCCAACTAAGGTTATTTTTGTTGATCTATGATCAAGACATTTATATATATATTTCTGTGTCTTTATCATGGGAACAGTCAAAAAGTATCTAGCAACTTGTTCCTTATTTGTTTGGACTTAGTCTAATTGTTTTGTAAATTTTTATTTAACAATAATTATTTCCCTTTCCTAATCTATATCCTTAGGTCTTACTCGAATGAGGATGCGAGAAATCACATATGTCTATTCCGTCATTACGGCCATGTATGTGTGATTTTGTCCGCCTTGTTGGTTTATTACTTTTGGAAAAAAGATTAGAAGATCCATATTATTCCAGTGAAGGAATTGAATGCAATCATGTAAGTCTATTCCATCGTTATGGATGTGTATATGTGGTTTATCGCCCTTGCTGGTTTACAACTTTTGGTAAAGACTACTAGTCCTATTCTTTAGCTTATTCGAGTTAAGGTTCGAATGCAGTCATATGTGTCTATCCTATCGTTATGGGTGTGTATGTATGATTTTGTCACATTTTCTGAAAAATTGGTATCGATAGAGATTAGAAGGAGTGATCAAACCCTTTAAGCCTTTTAAACCCAATTTACCTTTATGAACTTGTTACTCCTTAGCTTTAGTGGTGGAGATGTGTATCCTTGCCAAGCTTATGATAGAATACTCATCATGACCGAGCAATAGAGAGAATTAGTTACATGTTACCACATAGATTAGTCGAGTGATTTGAGTGTTTTCATTTTCCTATTTCATGAGGTGTTTGGTTGTGTAGTGGTAATTGAACAGATAAATGCTTAAGGAAAAATCCTTTGGAATACATTTTCATAAATTTCTAAAGGCTACTTGAGGACAAATAGGATTAAAGTGGGAGATATTTGATGACATCAAATAACGTCACTTTTATAGCATCATTTATCCTGGGTTTCTTACCCAATTTATATAATTATTGCATGAATTGGTACTTAATCCTTTATATTTGAGATTTGAAGTAATTATGGAGTACTTTGTAAAGATTAGCTAAAAGCACGCATTCTGGAGCTTAAACGAAGAAATCTGAAGAATACTATTCTGACATTCTATACGTCGTATCCATCAAGGAAGATACGGCGTATACATCAAGGAAGATAAGGCGTATCCATCAAGGAAGAATCGGCATATCCATCTAAGAAAAGATACGGCGTTATCCATGCCTGCACTTCATAGAAAACCAGTAGACCTATACGCTGTATCAAAATACCTCTTTACCGCCGTATTTATTTCTCCTTCTATATATATCTTGTGTTGTTGATCTATGAAGTAACACGCCCCCTGACTCATATTCCGCTGCGAGCCATTTTGGGGGTGTTACACCTACTCCAAGAAAACTCCCAATACGCCGTATTGACCTCGACCAATACGGCGTATCAAATAAATTCCAGACACTATAAATAGAAAACCTAAAAACGAGTTTTAAGTTTGCTTGATCAAATTTTTGATACCTTAACTACAAAAGTAGATTTTCAAAAGACAAGAAGAGCAGAAGAGGTTAAGCAAAGTTACTAATTCCATAAGAAACACCTAGTAAACCCTTTACATTTATAATCGTTCAACTCGGTTAGTTTACCTTGGTTAATTGATTATTCTTGTATTAATTTCAATGGTTAAGGGCTAATACCCTTGGGTATTAGCCATGATTATGAAGATTTAAATGTTTAGTTTGTTTATATCGACTGCTTAATTTATCATTGGTTGTTGATTATGTTTATCAATTTATACTTGTTTATATGGTTTTGTATGCGACCTATCATTCAACTGGATCTAGTGAAACCGACCAAGTTAGCTAGATGTCGGGATAGCTCTCCATATAGCGATTTATATATCTAGAATAATAGGATCACAAATAATGACCTATCTTTACCATTGGTTTATGTGAACAAGTTAGACTAGCAGGTGACCTGGGATCAACAAATAACGTACTGATTCCTTTGGTAAAGACTTGGACAGTAGACTACTAGAATATAAATTGCCATTAAAGTAGTAAGTGGGTAAAGTCTCGATGAGCTAGGGTTTAATAAAATCACCATTATTAATCTTCTAAGATAGATTATAATCAAAAAATAGGATGCTTTATATAGATGCATTTAATTGTGACAGAATTCTACGAGTCTAGGTTTTAGGAAGAAGTACCGCCTAAATCTTAGAATGATATGCTGCCTCAAAATAAGCACTCATTGCACTAAAATAAACAAACCAGCGTTTTAATTGGATTAATCATGGCTAATACATTTTTCTTATATTTTGCTAGACCACTCTTCTATCTTTTGCTCATCTGCTTGCGTGTGTTATAGTGTTTTAAATTGATCTAATTCACCACCAAACATGTACCAGTCTCTCGGACTAAAAAACCCCCTTATCCATTAGAACTAGGTTAAGCATAGGTTTAACATAGATTAGAATTAACATAGTTTAAATTGACTTAATTTAGTTAACCAAAATATTTATAGAATACAAGATTAACCCTCTCGCTCTTAGTGATCGACACCGTACTTACAAACGAAGCTACATCTGATCGGGTACACTGCCCGTTAAAGTGTTGTTTTAGGTAAAGTCAGTAAAATATAAATGTAAAACTTGATAACTAAAATAACAACCAACAAGATGACACATCAGTGACGCCTAGGGTTAGCTTCATAGGCCGAGCTTGGCATTTGGTTGGGCTTAAGGCCCACAATACAGACAATATTAGCTTAAAGTCTGAGCCCGTGTTCCCGACTAGCCTATTACCAAGTTTTGAGACCAACACAACTAGGGTTGAGCATGGCAGATCTAAAACCTGACTGGACCAAAAAACCAGACCGGCTTGAAACAAACCGAATCGAACCGAAGGACCGTTGGTTCGGTCTCAGTTTCATGTATTTGGTTTTTTTGGTCTCGGGTCGATTCGGTCCAAAACTAACAAAAAACCATACTATACACGGACCGAATAAAACAAGTCAACAACCCTTTCCCGCTTTAAAAATTTTACTAGTCATTTAGTCAACATATTTAGTCTTTAGACTCTTCATTAGGTAGGTTTAGTATTTCTAAAAAAACCCTAATTGCCTAAAACATCATCATCAACAAAAATGGCATTCATCATCATCATCAAGAAATTAACAAAATCATCATCAACACAAACCCTCCAATGGAAGTAAGTGATTCTTTTTGTAGTCTTTATTCATTTATATAACTTAATTTTACATGTGTATTATTTATTCATGTAAAATCTTATAAGATTCATTATATTGATCTTGTTATCTTTTATGGTAAAATTTTGTTGATACTAGATATGCTCAGCAACTCTCAATTTGGGTTACATTATATCTCTAATGGCAAAACCAGTAAGAACACCATACATAAAGTAGTTTATATAAATGAAATTATGGATATTCTCCTTAAACATGAAAGGATGGTTTTAGAAAGCAGTAAACCCTCATGGTGATGATATAAGAGAAACAAGACAATGGTTAAGAATAGTAGCTTCATTTTGCAACTAACAGTAGCTATGTGTGGTTTGTGCATGACAAATTTGGATGTTGTCTAGTCATGGTTGCAACATTTGCTTTCATGTTTTATAAACCTTAACAATGATGATACAAGAGTTTTAGAAAGCTATAATAATGAACTGAATTGCTTAGGAATTATATATTGTTATATAAGAGCTTCCCTTGCTATCATTATTGTTCATGTGTACTTATTTTTATAAATTTGTTTGTTTAAGACCAAACTATAAACCTAAACAGTGATGATTTTGGTCATGGATTAAGTGAAGACGACAACAACAAGAAGAAGAACGACAACAAGAAGAATGCCAACAAACGTAAAAGGAAACTAAGTGGAGGAATAGGAAAAAAAGCTAAATGTTGGATGTATTTTGATCCAAAGATGGAACGACCACATGGATCGTTGGTCAAAATGGCACACTATAAGTTTTGCACTCAAGTTTATAGAGCTGACTCAGTTAAGAATGGTACAAAAAACATGAATTTGCATTACCCAAAGTGTGACGGTAACCCTATGAATGAGGAAAGGCTAAAACAAAAAAACTTTCTTTTATGAAAGACAACAATAGGGATGGTGAGGGTTGTAGTAGTGGAACTTTGCAAAATTGGAAGTATGATGAGAAAGCTATAAAAAGCTCTTTGATTGAACTTATTGTCTTAGCCGAACTACCTTTTAAGTTTGTCGAACATCCGGCGTTCATTAAATATTCAAAGAACTTGCAACCCAAATATAATTTGCCATCTCGTCACACTATCTCTAGGGATGTTGCTAAGTTTTACCTTGAAGAAAAAGAGAAACTAGTTAAGTTTTTAGGCAACCCGAATCACACTATCCACCTTACAACGGATACATGGACTTCTACTTGTCAAAAGATTAACTATATGGTGATAACGGCACATTTTGTAGATGATGATTGGGTTATGCACAAACGTGTCATAAATTTCAAACGCATTAATAGTCATAGGGGAGAAGACATTGGGAGGGTACTTTTAAAGTGCATCAACGAATGGAAAATTAAAATGTTATGACCATTACAGTTGACAACATTACCTCAAATGATAAAGCACTTAGATATTTGATAGAGCATCTTCCAAGTATGTATGACAATGGTAAACACTTTCATATAAGGTGTATGGCACATATTATAAACTTAGTTGTGAAAGATGGTTTAAAGGTGCATGCAAACGAAGTTGAGACCATAGGTTTAGCGGTTAAGTACATTAAAAGCTCTAGCCAACGAATTGAGAAGTTTAAAGGGTGCATTAAGAATACGTGTGACTCAAATAGGTTTTTGATTGCGGAATGCCCGACGAGGTGGAATTCAACATATGATATGTTGAAATCCGCCATTGATTTACAAGATGCGTTTTACAATTATAGTATGAAGAACGCTTCTTTCTCTCGTGATCTTAATGCAATACCCCGTCGTACCGACTTTGATGTTTGTCAAAAAGTTTGTGACTTTTTGGAAAAGTTTAAGGAGAAAACGAAACTAGTATCAACCCAATCTAGTCCTGTTGCTCATTTATTTTATAGTGAGATACTTGATATTGACAAGCATCTACATGAGAGGGAATTTGTGCCAAAGTTTGATAAAATGGTGTCAAAGATGCGTTTAAAGTATGACAAGTATTGGGGGATTGACGTGTGTTTTTACAAGCTTTAAATTTATAATAACTAGAGATACTAATTTTGACTAAAAACACAACATTCAGGCAAGTATACCCTATTTGATTGTAATATAGTATTAGGTAAGTCCATGTCGTTCCATGGGATTTGTAGCAATTCACATATTGTTTATCAAGTAACAAAGCCAATTCATTGTCACAAATAAATTAGCTAAAACGTGTGTAAGCAAAGCAAGAAACAAGGCATGATCCACATAACATAATAGATAGAGATAGAGAAAGACTTTATATAAACAAAGCATACAAGTCATATATGACGGGTAATCATAATAACAAGCATATCTACCAATGATAACACAGAATCCTTTCGGCCTTAAAACGGAGGTCGTTTGAATGTATAACGAAAGAACGTAAAACTTTTTTTTTTTTTTTCCTTTTTTTTTGTTTTTGTTTTCCCCTTTTTTCTACCGGTAAAAAGGGTCTAAAACTGAAATTTAAGAAAAATAAGGCTTACTAATTTTTATATTTTTATAGACACTAATGACAAAGAACAATTTTATAAAAAAGAAAAATATTTTTTTATTAATTTTGGATTTTTTTATGAATTTTTAACGATTAAATACTAATTAAATAAGTAAAGAGAATAAGACAAAAAATAAAAGTTTTAAAAATTTGAAAAATTAAAATAAAATAAAGAAAAAAGTTAACAATTCTAATAAATATTAAAATGCCCAAATTTCTATTTACTGTTTTAAATAAAAGTTAATTAAAACTAATTAGATTTAAACCTAAATTATTATTTAATTAAACTAAAAGAGTAACAGCTGTTAAACTAGAGGAATAACAGTGTAAGCAACAAGGGATAATGACGTAAACAGGGTGACTAACTAAGGATTAACAAAGTTAACAGAAAAGAGGGAAATTACACAATTGGTCCCTGAGAAGGACCCCGATTACAAGAGGGTCCACGTTGATTTTAGCAAAAGCCAAAGAAGCAAACTTGTTCAGGGGCTTAATGGCAACATTTTTCCTAATAAGCACTTTGTCTAAATCCTAGGGAATAAGCCAGAAAATTAAGCTCTTAAGGCTG
This sequence comes from Tanacetum coccineum, assembly GCA_026074375.1. Lineage (NCBI taxonomy): Eukaryota > Viridiplantae > Streptophyta > Magnoliopsida > Asterales > Asteraceae > Tanacetum > Tanacetum coccineum. The sequence continues at coordinate 10,118 of BQNB010124282.1, forward strand.
CAAAAGCTAAATAAGCTTTTTAGCTTATTTTTCTTTCTTTTTGGGGTTTAAGCCAACAAAATAAGCTACAATTATGGGGGACAGTTAATAAGGCTAAGGGGAGTCCTAAGTTTAAGCTAAGTTATCTAGAAAAAGCCCTAAAATAAGCTAAAGTGAAATAAGCTAAAACTGAAAATGAAAATAAAAACAGAAAAACACTACTTTTAAGCTACAATTAAGCTACTCTAATAAGCAATCTAATTGAAATAAGCTGCTAAACCTAATACACCTACCTATAAGCTAAAAGAAAAAGCACTAAAATCCTAATGCTTAATGGCAAATAAGCTAGAAAAAGGGGGCTGAAACCTGGTGCTCAGCACCAGGGGAGTCACTGCAGTGGCTTAGGGCTTATTTTGGGCTTATGAAATAGCTCAATATGAACTTTTTAACACAACAAAGCCACCAACAGAATATAAAGGGGTGGGCTTATGAGCTTATATCAGAACTTGGGTGCCTAAAAAACATTAAAAGCTGTGAAATTTTGGGCTTACAATGGGGATCTCAAAAACACATGTCATACTTAAACACTTGGCTTTTGTGCCTAAACCAAAGACAGAACAAAGGGTTGGTTTAAAGGGCTAGAAACAACTAAAATGAGCAAAGAGGGTGTGCGTAGCTGCTTAATGCTAGCTGGGAGCTTTTTACACCATGGTGGCTTATAGCTTTGGCAGAATATCAAGGGATCTCAAAAAATTATTTATTTTATTAAAAAAACTTAGATTACCTTGGCCTAACTATAAGCCCCATCACTCAGGCAAAGATGGCTGAGTGTGTGTGACCCATGTTAAACCCCAATGGGGGGAAAAACCCCATTTTGACAGCAATGCCAAACACCCCTTTAATTATATAAAAATCGATTTTCTACTAATTTTAGTTAAGGGAATGGTGAGAAAGGTTGTTACAAGTGGTGTTTAACAAGTTTAACATATTCTTAAACAATTTTAAACAGAATTAAAGAACTTATAAGGATCTTGTAAATTCGACAGTAGCAATATTTCAAAGTAAAAACTTAACTTTCATTAACAATAGAGAAATTACATAAAACTTTTAAAGGGTAACTGAATTACACTAATGCTTAAAAAGACTTAAATAAAAATTAAACTAAAAAGGTGTAACATGGTGCCATTTGCTTCGGCTTGTTCTTTGTTCTTTTATAGAGGTCGAAACTCCTTGGTTTGTGTTTGTTGTGAGTGTAGGGAGTCTCAGCAAGCAATCCTAGCCCTCCATTTTGTCTTGACTTCATCTCACCATTGAAAGGGTTCGTTGGGTTGTGTGTTTTTGGCAGGGGAGAGGGTTATAGGGGAAAAGGGTTGTGGGAATTGGTGAGGGTGAGCTGGGAAGTACTTTGGGATAGTAGTTTGGCCTTGTAAACCATGGGAGAGGGCGGTTTAGGGTTGGCGGGAAAGTGGGTTGAGGTACCCTGTTGCTGGTTTGTTTTAAAAGAAAAGAATGAAAAAGATGCAACTTTGGTCCCCCATGTTTCTCTCTCTTTTCGTTTCTTTCTAGCCGATTTTAGTAGTTATACTCAAGTTTAGAAAGTGGCAAAATTAGTCCTTGTGGTTTACAACTAAAAGAAAACAAAGAGGGTTAGGGGTAATTGCAAAACTGGTCCCTGCGTTTTATAACTAAAAGGATTTTTGGAAAATTGCAATTTCAGCCCTTGTGTTTTATTTTTCTCTTTTTCTTTTATAAAACAACTTTCAAACTTGGCATTTTTAGCCCCTAAAGTTTTATAAAAAGGATTAATGGGCCTTATTTGGGCTTGGGTTTTGTGTTGGGCCCATTGGGCTTGTATTGGGCCCACTGGGTTTGGGTTTGGGCCCAATAAGGTACAGGCTTGGTTATTGGGCTTTTTCAAGCCCAATAAGGTTATGAAGTGGGCTTTGATGAAGTTATAGGTGTTGTGTGTTTGAGATATATATATTGATTATGGATTAATAATGGATTGATATCAAATGACCTGAAATTGATCGCTATTTATAGGCTGTAAGAGGTCAGAAGTGCGGCGCACATTTATAAAAGTGCGGCGTACTTCTACCTATGTCGGTTAAGTTTCATTTAATGCTGAGGATAAGTGCGGCGCACATAATAGGAAAACCGGCGCACTTCGTGTAGTAACTGACTTCATTTATTTTAGGGTCAAGTGTGGCGGACATAATACATTGTGCGGCGCACTTTCTTCAGTCTTTGGAATTTATTCTTTATTTTCTTCTATCTTTACTTCTAAAGGATATAAACACTTGTATTTTGAGTACTTTTGAGCTTGGAGTGTCTTCAAGTAAACCTACACATATTTCATGCTATTAAGTATCGAAAGTTCATAAGAAATGATTAAAATATATATGATAACGCCGCCTAAAACATGTATAATTTAGGCGTTATCAGGGATTATAAAAAATTAACCATTATATGTACTTTGCGGTGCTTTTGGATCCAACTATGAAATCAGAAATACTTACGTATGGGTTTAGGCATTTGATGGAAAATGGTTGTATACCGGAGGAGAATGAAGATGAAGTGGATACATCAATTGAGTTTTTGACCGATAATGCAAAAGAAGATAAGGTTAAGGAATTAGTTTATGAGGTTGAGACCAATATGGGAGTTTTGTTTGCATTCTATAATGAAAAATATTGAACAAAGTTAGCAAAGAACTCAAGAGACGTGAATTTTTTTTCATCTACTCAAAGTAGCAACACAACTCGTCGACGTGGTAATACTTTATTGAATTCGTTTATAAGTCAAAATACAAGTCGATCGAGTGGACTTGACGATGAGTTGAAAAAATATTTAAAAGAGCCAATACTTGAGTTAGATGATGAGAAGGACTTTGACATACTTTCATGGTGGAAATTAAATAGTCCAAGATTTCTAATTGTTTTAAAGATGGCAAAAGGTAATAAATCTTAATCCTTCAATAGTGTATTACATTTAATAAAATAACTAGCTTATATGTTTTTTTACCTATGAATTACTTTTGTTATAGATATCTTGTCATTTCAAATATCCATTGTTGCTTCTGAGTCCGTCTTTAGCACAAGTGGTCGTGTTTTGGACCCATATAGGAATGCCTTGTAGCCGCAAATTGTAGAGGCATTGATATGCAGTCAAAGTTGGGTTCGTACATCACAAAAAAAATCTACATGGATGATTTAGAAGATCTTATGAAAGATGAAGAGGTTATAAAAGGTAAATTGATTATTAATTCATAAATTCTTATAAAAGATATGTAGATCAGTAGATATATAGTTTTTAGTGTATGTTATTAATTTATCTTGTTGTTGTCATGTTATTTTTTTCTACCATTAAAGAGGCGTTGGACAAACTAAAAGGACCCACTGGAAACAGAAAAGGTACACCGCTTGATTGAGAATAATGTATTTACAAAGTTTGGTATTGTTGGAGAAATGCTACTGTGAATCAGGTAAATATGCATGACTCAATATGGAAAATGCTACTAACTCAACTTCTTTTGGTTTGTAAATGCTACTGTGACTCAACTTCTTTTTGTGAATATGGAAAAATGCTACTGTTACGCTTGTTCATTTGCTATTGTGTTAGGACTTAGGCCAAATGGGTCATTTTTTACTATTAGTCATTCATGGTTTGTTTATTTTTCTATTGTGATAACCTATTCCAGACCATTGTAAACTTTGTAACCTTCATGCTAGTTAATTAGCATTGTGATACTTTGAAATTTGAAAAACTTGCTAAATTGGTTGTGTTTGGTTCATTTTCATAGGATTTTATGGGTTGGTTCATTGTATTTTGCTTCTAAAACATTTAGTCTGCATATGGCAGTTTAATGGTTGCTTTTTTGTGATATAGAAAGATTAGAAATACAAAATAGCTTTGAGTTATCTTTGTGAATTCTTAGTGTTGAAAAGATCAGGTTATGAGTTAGACCCGTTTAATCTTTTAAAATAAGAGTGTTGCATTATTTGTTGTTCTTAGCGTAGGTAAAAGAACCAGTTCAGGTAATATGCTACTAATAGCCATTAATGTGGTTAGACTCCGGTTTACTTTGCGAGCAGGTTTGTTGTTTGATCTTATTTTATATGAGATTTAAGAAGATATATCTATTAAATTGTTCAATTTCATGGTAGAAAAAGGAAACTGCAATATCTGAGAATGGAAACTGCTTGGTGTGACAAAGCTTAATCGTGTCTTTGTAATTCTGAGTTATTTGTTAACTAGTATGATCTAATTTGATGGATGGGTAATATTATCAAAGCATAGCCCCAACTGACAGATTCACTAGTCATGAGCATATTACCTTAAATTCTGTTAATTAGTGCCTACTCAAAAGTCTACATGTTGGTTAAGAAAAATAAAACGACTTTCACGACATAAACTTGACAGCAAATAATATGATTAGAAGCATTAAGACAAGGTTTTAAATGTATATGCAACTGAGGATACATGTGTCTAAATTATTATATCTAAGCAGGCATAATCCTCTTCTGCAACGCCTTGGCATCTAATCTTGAATCGCATGCAAAATCTTTTGATAAATTTGATGAAAGATCAGAGAAAAGATGACCTACTCTTCTTATATTGTTGTCGAGTTTTCTAATCAAGCACACATTTCGACTTAGATTATCCGGAACTCTTTTGAAACATTTGCATAGTATTCCATCGAACTGAATTCTGGCATATCCCATTAATTGATATTCTTCACCCTCCATTAATCTTCTCATTATCATACCTTGACTTGTGAAAGTCAAATCAACCACTTACAATCATAAATTTATTACCTATTTATCTAACTTTAATATAAAAATATAGAAATATGTGACATCAACTAATACACCAAACAAGTTAAAAAACTGAGAAATTTAAGTTTGACTTTTAAAGTTAGCATGGAATATAAAAGGCAGACAAGAAACATGAAAAAATTACACTTCAAAGTATATGTATATCATGATTAATAGTCTAACACTTAACAATATTAAGTTAACAGGCAACAAAATGGCTCTTGTCAATATTTTGGTCTTCGTCTTACATTGGCATAACTTCTTTTCCGATCTCTTGCAGCTTGCAAGCATTGTCGAATTTGCACTATCTTTTTAGTGGTTTCATGAATTATTTCTGGTCTCGTGAGTTGAACGTCTCCAACTTCGACCCACTAAACAAGTGATTTGCACTTTCGACCATAAAGTGCCTCGAATGGTGCTGCCTTAATACTGGCATGGTAACTATTATTGTAAGAAAATTTCACTAATGGTAAGTGTTTTTCCCATCCTTTTCCAAAATCTACAACACAGGCTCAAAGCATATCTTTGAGTGTTTGGATGGTTCTTTCACTTTGCCCATCAGTTTCGGGATGATATGCCATACTTATATCTAATTGAGTACCCAAAGCACTTTGTAATAATTTCCAGAATCTGGATGTGAAATGATTGTCATGATCCGAGATGATAGATATTGGCACGTTATGCCGGGAGACTATTTCTTTGATGTACAACCTTTTAAGGGTTTCCATACTATCTGTCTCTCGGGTAGGGATGAAATGTGCGGATTTGGTAAGGCGATCGACAATGGCCCAGATTGTGTCATGTCCGTTTAAGGTTTTGGGTAGTTTTGTGACGAAATCCATCATTATTCTCTCCCACTTCCACATAGGGATCTCCGGTTGTACTAGTAAGCCGGATGGCTTCTAACATTCAGCTTTAACTCTAGAATATGTTAAATATTTACCAACATATTCAGCAATGATTGCCTTCATGCTAGGCCACTAATTGAGTTTCTTTAGACCCTGATACATCTTGTCAGAACCTGGGTGAATGGAATACTTCGATTTATGAGACTCATGCATGATTAAGTCTCTCAAACCGCCGAAGAGTGGTAATGTAAAACCTAAAAATCTCAACAAGTGTAAAATTACCAAAATGCCCCTAATGCAAGAAAAGTACATAAAAGCATGAATAAATTTCATTTTAATTCTAGAAATTTTAAAAATACAACATGTGACAATTATGAAATTTATGTAAGATTAAGATACCTTATATTGTACAAGAAAAATAATTAATACTTATGTATATATATATTTAGCCGAATTATTAATATTTATTTATTTATACATTACAAATTAAATCAAATAAATTAGGATAATAACAAAATAAATTGGGCAAGTTTAAAAATCTGATTTAGTCTTTTTGAAAGCCCAAAAATTCGGCCAAATACCCTACTATATTTCTTTTATGCATTTTATTTTGTTAAACCTAAAAACAAAACACACCGAAACCCTAAAAATACAAAGTGGCGGCACCAAAATTTTTCCAGGGTTGAGACCATTTTTCTAAGGTGTTTTGGAGATCAAGGAAGGTGGGAAAAATAGTGGGAAGATCGTGGATTGCTTGGTTCGATCGTGGTAATTGTTTTGGGATCGAAATCAACAACCGAATATCATAAATTCATCAAATCATCAAGGGTATTTTTGTATCTCATTTTTCATCATTCTAATCCATAATATACGTAGGAAAAATATTCATGCATGTTATATTGATTGTATTAATTGAAACAAATTAGAAACCCTAATTTCGAATTAATTATGAAATTGGCAAAATAATGC